>LZPO01044670.1:82862-93111 GCA_001675575.1 Neotoma lepida
ATAGTTTAAAGATAATAAAGTCTTTAAAAAGAGAAAGTAATATAAAAAAGAAGAAGCCACTTAAAGATGGGAAATACACAGGGAGTCTGGATCCTCTATGTTGCTGTATTGACCTTGAATTTTTTGATTGCTGATGAGCAAAGGCCAGCTGCTGACAGACATGAGATTGTGAACTGGACTGCTAAATTGAACCAACCTAGATACATTAGGGCTATCTTAACTTTAAAAAGAAATCAAGAAGTGAATTGCTTTGGAAAAGAGGTTTTGCTTTTATTTCCACAGGAAATAGAGGCTGTGGATTCCTTTAAGGTTGATATGGATCAGATATGATCAGGGAAGACCTCCTGAATCTTGACAGGTGATATATATCAACAAAAGTTACAGCTGGTCTTCCCAGGACTTGACCATTATCTCAATATTCTCAGGGATCCCTAAAGATGCCTTTGCCCACAGACAACAGGAAGCAGTCTAGAGAAAACAATGCCCACATTCCCAAAAGTTTGGGTGTGGATGATTGTTTGTTTTTGTGTATTATTAAATGGATCGGCCATTAATAATACACTTACCAGGGGTCCAGAAGGGACGCTACCATTGACGTGGGAATGAATCCAGATACACGGAGCTCTCACATCCAACTCATTTATTCGTCAGCCACCAATTCTCTGCTCCAAAAGTCTGATATACATCTTTAGTCCCATCTAGGCATTCAGGGCAGGAATAAATCTAGCTACACTGTCTGTCTACTTTATTTCCCTGAGATGAAATCCTGTCTGCATAGCTTCAGTTCCGTCCTGACACTCAGTTCTTCTTCAGTCCTACTTTTTCTGCCCTCTCATAGTCCCGTAAGTCCTACTAAGCTCTTATGCGTTCAGCTTCATCTTCGCCCTCTGCTCNTTNGTCCTCCATTACTCCTTGCTCCTTACTCCTCAGAAAACTCTACAAGAAGCCTGTCTTGCCCTCCACAGAAACTCTGTCCTCTCTCCTCTCTGGCCACATGGATCTGTCTGTTCTACAGAAAATGCCTGTCTCTGCCCTCTGCCACTCGGTTCTCCATCTCATCAGGAATGTTCTTCCTCCTATCACTCCACCTTGATATGTAAAAACCTCTTTTGTTCTCAGTCAATAGCTCTGGCC
Source organism: Neotoma lepida (assembly GCA_001675575.1). Taxonomy (NCBI): domain Eukaryota; kingdom Metazoa; phylum Chordata; class Mammalia; order Rodentia; family Cricetidae; genus Neotoma; species Neotoma lepida. Next base: position 83,997 of record LZPO01044670.1, read on the forward strand.
GCCACTAGGCCTCAAGGCAAAGGATGGTCTGAGCTTCATTTACACAAGAAACAAAGGTATGCATCTGCCCCTTGCAGTTAGACTCTGACTACATGAACCTAAGCAAGTACTGGCCCGAGCAGGAAACTCACACACACATTCTATGGGAATATGAGCACAAGAAATTCACAAGACACAGCTGAATATTAAGCTGTATAACACCAAACAGTCCTTGCTGGATGGCTTTTTCCACTTGATTGGTCCTTGGCTTAATAATCAAGGTATGGCTTCTACACAGCTGGACTTTTACTGTCATTTTTTGTGGCTCGCCACAGTTTGTTATTTGGTGGGTTATGAGTGTTTGTTATCATTTAGGGGAAAATAGGAATATAGGATAAAAGAACAACTATTAATTTCCATAATTTTCATTGGCATGGATTTTGGTATATTGATACAAATTTAAAGTTATTTTTGTTAGACTGTATATGTTTCTACTATTATTTGAAGTATTGTGCTTATGCAGCTCATTTAAAAATGCAATGTATAATTAAGAAATGAGGTTAGTAGTTAATGTATAATAATCAAATTTATAGTCACATAAGGTATGTTTTTAAGGTTAAACATATATTTAGATAGATAGATGATTTTGAAATGCTCCAAAGACCTATAGAATATGACATTTAAGATGTTTAATAACCTAAGGTTTTTTTATGACAATGAGACACATCTGCTCCTGGTATTATGCCCAGATTGGGACCCCAAAAAAGACCACCGGAGACCGAGAATTTCCAGAATGCAACAGCAAGGATTATTCTTAATGCNCNGTTACAAGCGGGCTCAGAATTCCCGTCAGCCGCACCCCCTCGCAACGAGGCAGGGAGGAGAATTGCTCTTTTTTTGTGAGCCTAGCTTTTAAAGGTAATTTAAAGGTAATTTTAAAACCCCAAAATTTCTCAAAGGGGAGGGGTTAGTACGGGTTCATTTTTTACTAGCTTACTCTTAGGAATTTCTACAGTTCCTGATCCTTCATTTGATCTGCTTATCTCTGCTTACTCTTCAGGTTGACCTGTTGTTTGTCCTATCAGCTATCTCCGGAGCTGGGACACTCAGTNGTTAATCAGTTGCTTTCAGATAGCCCTCCAGGCATCCTGACTTAGTGACTTTTGTACTGTTTCAATTCCTGGAGCCTCTGTCAGCATTACCTGGGAAACTCAAATTCTTTTTAATTCAAGCAGAGGCTGTTAGTTTAATATTATTTTTGAGTGAGGGTCCTATTTTTAAATAAGGNTCCTTCACTGGCGGCACCAGTTTACTTCAAAGAAAGATGATAGGCATCAAAGAACCTCCATATAGATTTTGCTTTCTTTTCTTTTCTTTCTTTTTTTCTTTGTCACTTAATTCTTTATTAGACCATCAGGTGTTTTAGACAGGCAAAGTAATACAGCTTCACAGAGTTAAACAAATCCAATATAAACAAAAGTAACACATCTTAAAATAATATTCTACAACATTTTTGTCTAAATAAAAAGAAGGGTTTTTAACTTTAACATAGTATAACTATGTATAACAAAAACAGTTATCAAGTAGGAATTAATTGACAATATCNGTCCATTTACATTTAGCAAATTCAGAGAAAGCACTCCACCACCCATCCATCTTAGTGACTCCAAAGTTTTATATATAATTTACTTTCTGTCATAACTAAGGAAAACTATGACTACCTAGTCTTCGACTCCATCAAAGACCCTCAGAAAGATGTATTATTACCTGAGTAAAGAGGAAGTGCATTGCAAGCAACTTCCAAGACTCTAGAAATGACAGAGACATCTGACTGCCTGGACAGTCACCCAAAGTTCCTCTGTAACATTGAGGCATAGTATCTGGCAGACTTGTCAATGAAGCAGGATATTTGAAAGACTGTCCCACCTACATTTGCAAAGTTTGTCAGTCACCTTCCTCTGTGTCCTGTAGAATATCTAGCTGTTTCTTCTGTGAAGCAGGAACCCTGAACAACCAACCCACCTTGTTTTGGCAAAGTTCAGCAGTCTCTTTCCTGTGGGTACTGCATGTCCAGTTTATAAGACATACTGTCAAGTAGTCCAGGCAAGAGCAGTTTCTTGCCCAAATGGCTAGCCTTGTCACATTGAAAACAAACTCCATAAGGCGTTTCTTTGATATCCATCATCTCTGAAGTAAATTGGTGTTGCCAGGAGCAGATGTGTCTCATTGTCATAAAAAAAACCTTAGTTTAACAAAACATTTTAAATGCCATATTCTATAGGTCTTTGAAGTGTTTACAGACCATTTATCTATCTAAAATATACCCATTTAACCTAGAAAACATACCTAATGTGACTACAAGTTTAATTATTATACATTAACTACTAAACTCATTTCTTATTTATACATTGTATTTTTAAGTGAACTATATANGTATAATACAATATAATATAATCCCTTCTCCCTCCCTTGGACTGGACTCCATGAGCTCAGCCCGGTANGTAGCTGTGGATCTCTGCATCTGCTTCCATCAGTTACTAGANGAAGGTTCTATGATGACAATTAGGATAGTCATCAATCTGATTACAGGGAAAGGCCAGTTCAGGCACCCTCTCCACTATTGCTCAGAGTCTTAGCTAGGTTCATACTTGTGGATTCCTGGGAATTTCCCTAGCACCAGGTTTTTCCCTAACCCCGTAATGGCTCCCTCTATCAAGGTATCTCTTTCATTGCTTTCCCTCTCTGTCCCTCCCCCAACTTGACCATCCCATTCCCTCATGTTCTCTTTCTACCTCCCCTTACTCCTCCCCCCCCTACACACACTCCCAGTTTACTCAGGAGATCTTATCTATTTCCCCTTCCTAAGGGGATCTTTGCATGTCTCTCCTTGTTACCTAGCTTCTCTGGGGCTGTGGATTGTAGCATGGTTATCCTGTGCTTTACATCTAATATCTACTTATGAGTGAGTACATACTGTATTTGTCTTTCTGGATCTAGGTTACCTCAAACAGGATGGTTTTTTCTCGTTCCATCTATTTGCCTGCAAATTTCAAGATGTATTGTTTTTTCCCACTGAGTAATACTCTATTGTGTAAATGTACCACGATTTTTTTATCCATTCTTTGGTTGANNGGCATCTAGGTTGNTTCCAGGTTCTGGCTATTATGAACAATGCTGCTATGAACATAGTTGAGCAAATGCCCTTATGGTATGAATGTACATCCTTTGGTTATATGCCCAAGAGTGGTATTGCTACATCATGAGGTAGATTGATTCCCAATTTTCTGATAAACCACCATACCAATTTCCAAAGTGGCTGTACAAGTTTGAATTCCCATCAAGAGTAGAGGAATGCTCCCTTTGCTCCACATCCTCTCCAACTGAGAAGCTTCTCATCATAAGCTGTCATCAGTGTTTTTTATCTTAGCCATTCTGACAGATATAATAAGATGGTATCTCAGAGTTGTTTTGATTTGCATTTCCCTGATAACTAACAATATTGAGCNATTCCTTANATGTCTTTCAGCCATTTGAGATTCTTCTGTTGAGAATTCTCTGTTTAGCTCTGTAGTCCATTTTTTTAATGGGATTGTTTGTTATTTTGCTGTCTTGTTTCTTGAGTTCTTTATATATTTCGGAGATCAGCCCTCTGTCAGATGTGGGGTTGATGAAAATCTTTTCCCATTCTGTAGGCTGTGGTTTTATCTTATTGACAGTATCCTTTGCCTTACAGAGAAGCTTCTCAGTCTCAGGATGTCCCATTTATTAATTGTTGCTCTCAGTGTCTGTGAGGCTGCCAGGGAGTGGGAGAAGGGATGAGGGGGATATCTGTGATTGGTATGTAGAATGAATTAAAAATTTCTTGATAAAATACATAAATTAACAAACAAACCAGAGAGATTTTAAGTAATGAAACACCTTTGGGCCCTGGAAAAACAAGAAGAAGGCAAACCCCACATCAGTGTACAGAGAGAAATCACTAAGATCAACATAGGAATTAATAAAAATGCAAACAAACAAGTGCCAAGAATCAATGAAACGAAGAGTTGGTTCATTAAAGAGATAAGCAAGATTGACAAACACTTAACAGAACTAACCAAAAGAAAGAGAAGATCAAAATTAGAAACAAGCGGGCTGTTACAACAAATACCAATGAAATTCACAAAATCATTAGGTCTTACTTTAAAAACATACATTCTACTAAATTNGACAATCTAAAAGAAATGTTTAAATTTCTGGATATGTGTGACCTGCTAAAATTAAGCCAAGATGAAATAAACAATTTGAATGTATATAACAAGCAGTGAGACTGAAGCAATTAATACAAATCTCCCACAACAACAACAAAACATCCAGCCCCTGTTGAACTGACTGGTTTATTTTACTACATCTTCAAAGGACTAACACCAATGCTTCCCAAACTAGTCCATAAAATAGAAATGAGGAAACATTACCAAACTTTCTCTCTCTCTTTTTTCTTTTTAAAAACAGGGCCTCATACTATGTAGCTCTAGCTGACCTGAAACACAAGAAGTGTACCAGGTTAGCCTCAGACTCACAGAAATATGCCTTCCTCTGCCTCCCAAGTTCTGGGTTTAAAGGTATGCACCACTACACCAAGCCTTCTCAATTCTTTTTGAGACTAGTATTACCCTGATAACAAAGCAAATAAAGACACAACAACAACAACAACAACAAAAGCACAAATTTATCTGATGAACTTAGACTAAAAAATTCTCAAAAAAGCTCTTGCAAACTAAATTTAAGAACTCATCAAAAATATTGCTCACCATCATCAAGTTGGGTTTACTCCAGAAATTCTGAAATAGTTCAGTATATATAAAGCTATAAATGTTATAAATCACATAAATGGACTCTAGCATAGAAATTACATGGTCATCAGACACAAAATTATTTGACAAAATCCAACATCCCTTCATGTTTAAAGTCCTAAAAATCAGAGAATACAGCAAACATATATCAGTATAATAAGGAATATATATATATATATATATACCACCTATGGCAGCATGTTAAAAAAAATCAAAGAATCCCATTCACAGTAGCCATTAAAAATGAAATATGCTGTAATATAACAAAGATATGAAGAATCTCTGCAATGAGAATTTGAGAAAAACACTAGAGAATGGAAAGACCTCCAATGCTCATGAACTGGAAGAATCAATGTTTTGAAACTGGCTTTCCTACCAAAAGCAATCTACATATTCCATACAATCACAATCAAAATCCAGTTCTGTTCATCACAGAAACAGAAAAAAAAATAAATTCATACAGAAGCACAAGAGATCCTAGATAGACAGAAATCTAATTTATAGTTTTGGGAAAAGGAAACACCACCAGGGAGACTAAACACCTTTCTTCCATATGCTTTGACTAGACAACCCCTTTGTTCTGATCTACCTGCCCACTTTGCTGTTCTATAATGAAGTGGAACTGCAAAAGACTGCCCAAGGATGTAACACAGAGTAGCATGTAATTTACTAATTTAGAAGTCCCAGAGTCCGACTCTCACCCTTCATTTAAACAAGCAAATTTTTACAGGTTTAATATAAAATTTCTTCTAGTATTATATCAGTATCAAGAGAGTTCTGTTTGTTTCCTAACAGGATTAACAAGATACACTAGCAGTGGAAGATTTAGTGATAAGATTTTCACAGTATACTATGATCACTTGGGATTCGTACACAAACTGACTCCAGAACGTTTTGACACTGATTCATCAGCTTCAGGCTCTGGAACTACTTCTACTATTTTTGGAGAGGTCAGTAACGTGATGCACTGGAACTGTTTGCCTTGTGAGAACAAAGATGCCACATTCTATGTATAGGCCAAAGAAACAGTGTTTTCTTTAATACAGACCCTTCTAAGGTTTTTAAATTGTATGTGTGTGTATGTACATATAAGGGCAGGTGTTTGTTTGAGGTGCTGGATCTACCCTAAAGCTGAAGTTTCAAACAGTTGTGAGCCACTTGGCAGGGTACCTGCAAACCAAACTCAGGTCCATTGCAAGAGCAAACATGTGCTCTTAATACCTGAGCCCTATCTCCAGACCCACCAGGACAAACACTCTTTGCTAAGGGAAAACTTTGTATATAACATTGAACACCTCCAAAATCTTCTCTAAGCTCCACAGGTATCCTCACACAAGATTTCACAGCAGAACAACAACATGTCTAAAACAGATCTGTTACAAGTAACTCAGGTGCTGGTGGAGTTTATTTTCTACCTTCCTTCTACCTGCCTTGAAGAAATATGATTTTTGACTCTCCTTTCACCTTCCATGTTAAATAGTCCTGCTCCCTCGTTTATTGCTTGTTTAATGCCGACATACAGCACAGTTTTTCTGCCCTTCAATGATNATAACAGATACCTATTTTTAATAATTACAATACACAATATGCTGTTTATGAAGATATAGATAGATATATATATAGAGAGAGAGGAACTTATTAATGCACATAGATAGAAAATGAATATCATCAAGAAAGCAGCCAAGAATAAAATGTGTTTCAGTGGGGGTTGGTAAAACTGTCATTTGCCTTTAAAAAAAATAGAAAATAGAATGGCTATCTTTGTAAGTCGGTCCAGGCCTAGAGAGGTAGCTCTGTGCCTCAGAGCATTTGCCACACTTCCAGAGGATTGGAATTTGGTACTCAGAACCCACATGGTGACTCGGTCATCCATATCTATAGCTCCAGAATATCCAATACACATTTATTACCTCTAAAAGCACTAAGTACGCATATGTGGCACACATATGCAAGCTGTGCTGGTTGGGTTTTGTNAACTTGACACAAACCCAGATACATGCGGGAAGAATAATGTCATTTGAGGAATTGGTTACATCAGACTGGCTTGTCTTGATAACTGATTAATGTGGGCAGTCACGCAACACGCATTCTTTTATGTCCTCGGCTTCATTTCCTGCCTCTAGGTTCCTGACAAGTCCGTTCCCTAATTTTCCTTTCTAGTGGACTCTAAGCTATAATCTAAAATAAGCCATTTCCTCCCCAAGTTGCTTATGGTCAGCACTAGAAAGTAAACTAGCACACAGGCAAAGCAATCATATACATATGATAAGAATAAATATATTAAAATATACATTAGTTAAAAGATCAATCTGTATACCAGGCCAAGACTACAGGTGGAGAGGGAGGTGTTCTAGCATCCTCTGTCTGAGACACGCACACAAAGGAAAGAGAGGATTTCCATGAGAGGGAAATGCCAACACGTTCTCCGAGCCTGGGATCTGGATTCTGCAAATGTACACAGTAGATGATGTGAGCAGTCTGCTAGACGTAACCAAAAAAGCAGCCGTGTCAGAATTTCACTAACATCTCAGTTTTGTAGAAAGTATCTTAGTTCTCTTCAGTGAAAGTTGAAATTGTTAAGATGGAGAAACTATAGGGATTCTTATACTCAGGACAAATTTGAAGAACACTGATTCAACAACTTTATTTCTTTGTCTCTACAAATGATACATTCATCCTCTCTGGAAAAAGCAATCACTAGCTCTTACTGTGTCAGGCACTGCTGTGAACTCTTCATCTTTTAACAACTATTTGTCCTTGTTTACTTAGGAGGTAAGCAAGGCGCGTAGAGAGGATTAGAATCAGGTTTTTCACTGAGCCAATTGATTCCTTCTGGCCACCCTATTTCCCTACTTCTTTCACTCTTGGTGAGTACCCAAAATTCAAACACTGGGAGGAAAACGTGACAGAAAATGTTTGTTGGAGGCAATACTTGATGGATATAACCCAAAACAGACTACAGTATCTACAAGCCCAAACACACATACGCGCACACACATACACACACACACCTGTCTCTTATACACATCTAGATGTGTATAAAAACACACACACACACACACACACACGGTCTCCCAAGCAACAGGATCAATTCCAACAACCATTTTGAAGCTAGTATTCATCTCTATTTTTAGTCAACTAAAAAGTCCCAGAACTGGTCAGTTCAGGAAGAAAGAATTAGATGTCAGAAATCNAGGAAAATGTTACCTTAAGGGACAGTCTGTAAGTTCTATAAGTCCAAGTAATGGGATATACCAGCAGAGATCAGAACCAGGAGGCTCAAGGCACAGACCCTGAGACTCAGCACAGCAGGGCTCAAAGGAGAGGCCCTTTATTGGACTCTTCCTCGGTAAAACTCCCAGTAAGAACCCCGTTATGACAAGATCTTCTGTGTTCAGGATGGTGTCACCATAGACGACCCAACTCTAAAATCTGCACCTCCAAACTCATCACCTCAGCCTCCTACAAAGGGCACAGGAACCTCAAACTGGGTCTTAATTATCAGACTTTCTTTTCTTCCACTGCAGAAAACTGAGTTTTCTCTTTCACATGTATGGATATTCAAAGATATCCAAAGAGCATATAGGTATATTACTCCAATCATTAAGTAAAGCATATCATTTTGATATGAATGGGAAACAAGTTTGCTCTTTGAATTGCATTATAATTGAAGCATAAGACATTCAACGTACAATATTTCCTTTTCTCCAATTTCAGCCACCTGATTTGGGATTTGATACTGCTCTAGCTCCACAGTACATCTCCCCCAATGAAATGCTTTTCTTTGCATATGTACCTCTGAATGAACCTAACACCAGGCTATACAGAAGGAATTTCAAAAATATTCACATTGGGAAAGTGATAAACTACAGGTAATTGATGACTTGCTCACATTTATTTAGAATACATGCTGGTTTTCAGATTCAAAATTTTAACCTACTTTTTTGAGGATTTTTTTTTTGTTTAGTAAGTTTTTTAATGTCTTTCATGACATAATACATTTTTGAGACAGATTCTTACTCAGGAGTCTTTGCTGACCTAGAACTTTCTATGTTGACCAGGCTGGCCTGAACTCCCTGAGATCTCCCTGCCTCTGTCTCTTCTTGGATTTCCTTTGATTCTGATTATCTGAGTGACTATGAGATTCAGTTTGTCAATTTTCCTTAAGACAGAAAAAAAGTCTCTTAACAGAGTTATAGCTTTATGTCTGCTTTTATGTCTGCAATTAGTTTGTGGGTAGAATTTACTTATCTTTCTGAAGTGCCTTGATTACTCCATTTAGTTATTTTTCTTTTGTTTTGAAA
>LZPO01044670.1:99719-115303 GCA_001675575.1 Neotoma lepida
TAGATAGATAGATAGATAGATTTGATTGATAGATAGATGTAGATAGATAGATAGATAGATTTGATTGATAGATAGATGTAGATAGATAGATAGTAGATAGATAGATAGATAGATAGATAGATAGATAGATAGATTTGATTGATAGATAGATGTAGATAGATAGATAGATAGATAGATAGATAGATAGATAGATAGATGATAGATAATCTTTGCCCATTTTTAGTGTGAAAATATATGTTGTATATACCATTTTGTTGACATCTAAAATCTTTGAACAACTGTTGGCCAAATAGGCATTTTTTAGCTGGTATATTACTATCCTCAATCCTAGTACTGGTGTATTTTATTTGTAAGCTATATGTTAATATGCCTGCTTATTTAAGCCACTGGGATATGCATTTTTATGTTTGTTGGTTTGTTTTTAGTAAAAATGGAAATGCTTACATCAGAAAATTACTAGTTCATAACACTGGTCCTTTGGGATTTCATACCTCAATTCTCACAGAAATAATAGAACCTTTTGGAGTAGAAGGATTTATGGACAGTGCAGCTATAAATGGTTCTCTTAGCATTTCATATACTGGAAACATTTTCTACCACATTGAAATTACAACAGCAGGTAAGTATAAAAATATGATCTATCTCTAATGGTTACAAAAAATAAAGTTACCTTTTGAGAAGAGTTCATGTTCCTTTATAATATGTTTTAGTGTGTGTGTGTGTGTGTGTGTGTGTGTCTGTCTGTCTGTCTGTCTGTCTGTCTGTCTGAATATTGAACCTAAAGCCTTATATATACTAGGCAAGTACTCTACCACTACAGTACTATCCTTACTCTCAAATTATGGTTCAACTGGCAATTAACCAGAGTTTACAGATACTTAGGTTGCAGGATGGTTGTTCATAATATAATAAAACATACCTACAACTTCAGTACTATATCCTCAGAAGTAGTGTTTATTATTTATTACAGTGAGACTTATTTTGTCTTAAACAGTGATCAGAAGAAGTAAAAGAAAATAGAATTTTGTGTCAATTAAAAATACATTTGGTATGTATTTTTTAAAAACTTTTAAAAAAAGAGGCCAGGAATGATGATGCAACATCTTTAATCCTAGCATTTAGGAGGCAGAGGCGGGCAGGTCTTTGTGAGTTTCAGGCCAATCTGATATAGATATCAAGTTCCAAGCTAGCAAAGGAGGTATAGAGAGATGTGTCAATTTTTTTCAAAGAATAAGATAATTTTGCCCTATAATAAAAATCAATTTGAACAGGGCAGTGGTGGTGCATGCCCTTAATCCTAGCACTCTAGAGGCAAAGGCAGGTAGATCTCTGTGAGTTCAAGGCCAACCTGTTCTACAGAGTGAGTTCCAGGACAAACAGGGCTACACAGAGAAACCCTGTCTCAAAAAACAAAAAAGATAAAGAGAATTTGAATCTCTGTCATAAAGGATATTTCTATTTCTAATTATTATCTGACAGATATACAACCGAAGTTAATACGGTTTGGAGCTAGATAGGTAGCTCAATAATTAAAAGTACATACTACTTTTGTCAAAGACCCAAGTTTAGTTCCCATCACCAACCTTAGGCACTCAGAACAGCCTGGAACTCCAACTCCAGGGGATTCAATGCCTCTACTCTCTGAGGGCACCTATACCCACATACACAAACACACATAATAACTACACATAATTTAAACACTTTTTTGTTGTTTTTTGAGACAGGGTTTCTCTGTGTAGCTTTGGAGCCTGTCCTGGAAATTGCTCTGTAGCCCAGGCTGACCTTGAACTCACAGAGATCCGCCTGTCTCTGCCTCCCCAGTGCTGTGATTAAAGGCATGCNCCANCACCACCCAGCAAATTAAAACCTTTGTTAATTTAGTGAAGGATTTAGTTTTTACTCTGAGTAACTGGGAAGCTATTAGAGGGTTTTGCTAGAAAACGACTGGCCTGATTTGAGTTTAACAAGACCACTCTGTCTTTGTGACTAGGCAGGTGATATAGACAGGCCACAGAGGAAGGCAGAAAAGCCAGCCAAAGGCAAGTCATTGGGTGGGAGAGCATTCACACTTTAGGTTCCTATTACTTGTCCAATTGTCAAACCTGTACCTTGTCAAGCCAAGCGTGCACAAGGCTCTGGTTCAACCTCCAGCACACAGGGAGGTGAAAAGAGAGGAAGAAGAACTGTGGTCACTCTGAATGCCATCAGGTGGTTCCCTCCTGAACCCTAGCACTTGGGATTCTGAGACAGGCGAATCATGAATTGGAGGTGAGCCTCAGCTACATAGCAAGAATCTGTATTTTTTTCTTTTTTAATGAAACAAATCATAAAATATATTTTGATCAAGTTTCCCCTCCCCCCCAATTCTTCCTAGATCCTCCCCAGCACTCTCTTCTTCCAACTTCATGTTCCCCCTAAAAACAAACAACAAACACACAATGCTCCCCCACAAAAACAGAAACCAAAATATACAATTGATTAAAAGACCAATAAGACGAAAAATGCCCAAAAAAAGCAATATAAGACAAAAAGTCTACAAAAATACCGTTGAGTTTGTTTTGTGTTGGCCAACTATTCCTGGGCATGAGAACTTCCCTGCCTGAGCAGGCTGTGTGTGTGTGTGTGTGTGTGTGTGTGTGTGTTCCCATATCTACTACAAGAAGTGTCTCTGATGAGGGCTGAGTAAGGCACTAATACATGTGTATAGAAGAATGTTATTAAAAGTCATTTTATTGCTATGTTCCTTTAGCAGAATAATAGTATTTGGTTTTCCCCCAGGCCTATCGCATATATGGTCTCGAGTTCTTCACACTTGAGCAGTGTCAGGTGTGAGTTCTGTCTCATAGAGTGGGCATTAAATCCATTAAGAAAGTAGTTGATTACTTCCATAATGTTGGTGTCACTATTGTATGTCTTGCAGACAGATCACTGTTGTAAATCACAGGATTTGTAGCAGGGTTGATAATTAATTATTTCCTCTGGTAGCATGCATGCAGTGTACCTTCTAGTATCATGAACACTAATCAGTAGGCATAAAGCTTCTAGTTAGGTACCAGCTCGACTTCTCTGTCTTTAATGAGATATAGTAAATGTTGTCTTCATCAAAGGGCCTTATCAGCAGTTTGTGGAGAGTAACTAATGCCCTTGGCGATCGCTTGTGATTCTTGTGGCTTTCCATGAACCCCTTTAGCCAACAACTGAACAAGTTGTAGCCCATTCTTGACACTGGAGGTTTTACATGGTGGCATAAGATGTCTAGTTGGAGTATTGTCTTCCTTATTATTTGGTGACTCCATTTAGATTCCTTTTATATATGAATTTATTTTAGGCATAGTAGTAGGTTTCTATATGGTTTTAAATGACCTTTGATGTTAATTATTCCTCCCTCCTTTTAGCCTTCTCTGGCATCTGTATCCCTATTTAATCCTCCTATTTTAGTTTCCCTTTGTCTCTCCATAGCAATATATTCTATATATTTGGATCTTCTTTCTCCATCTTTCAGTTAATTTGGCTAATGATTTTTCAATCTTCATTTTCTCTAAGAACCAACTCTTCATTTCAGTTTTTTTTTTGTATTTTTTTTATCGTTTGTTTCAATTTCATTGATTTCAATCCTGAGGTTGATTATTTCTTGCTGTCTATTCTTTTGAGGTGTTAATTCTTCTTGTTGTTCTAGAACTTTCAGCTGTGCCACTAAGATACTAATATGAGATCTCTCCAATTTTTTTTTTTTTTTTCGAAACAGGATTTCTCTGTGTAGCTTTGGTGCTTTTCCTGCTCGGTAGACCAAGCTGGCCTCGAACTCACAGAGATCCACCTGCCTCTGCCTCCCAAGTGCTGGGATTAAAGGCATGCGCCGCCACCACCACCACCTGGCTGATCTCTCCAGTTTTTTAATGTAGGCACTTAGTACTATGANCTTGCCTCTTACAACTGCCTTCATTGTGTCCCATAGGTCTGGGTATGTTGTTTTCATTTTCATGATTTCTTTCTTAATATCTGTCTTGACCCATTTTTCATTCAGTGATGAGTTAGTGTCCCTTGAGTTTGTACACTTCCTGTTGTTGTTGCTATCCAGCTGTAATGCATGGCAGTCAAATAGGATGCATGATGTTATTTCACTTTCTTGTATCTGTTGAGACTTGCTTTGTATCCAAGGACTTGGTCAATTGTGGAGAAAGTTCCCTGAGCTGCTGAGAAGAAAGTATATTCTTTGTGTGTGGGTGAAATACTCTGTATATGCCTGTTAGGTTCATTTGATTTATGATATTTATCTCCAGCATTTCTCTGTTTAGTTTTTGTCTGAATGACCTGTCTATTGGTGAGAATGAGGTATTGAAATCACCCACAATCACTGTGTGGTGGTCAGTATGTGATTTTAACTGTAGTAGTTTTTCTTTAATGAACTTGAGTGTCCTTGTGTTTCATGCCTAAATGTTTAGAATTGCCATTCCATCTCAGTGGATTTTTCCTTTAATGAGTATGTAGTGTCCTTCATTATCTCTTCTGAGTAGTTTTAGTTTGAAGTATATTTTGTCTGATAATAAATCCCTATACCTGCATGCTTCTTAGTTCCATTTGCTTGGAATACCCCTTTCCATCCTTTTATCTTGAGGTGATGCCTATTCTTGATGGTGAGATATGTTTCTTGGATGCATCAGAAAAAGTGGATTCTGTTTTCAACTCCAATCTGTTAGTCTGTGTCTTTTTATTAAGGAATTGAGAACATTAGTATTGAGAAATATCATTGTGCAGTGTTTATTTATCTATTATTTTGTTGTTATGGTGTGGGTTTTTTCTTCCTCTTTTGATTTACTGTTCTGGGATTATTTATTCCTTGTTTCTTCTTGGGTGTAGTTAACNTCTTCAGACAGAAGTTTTTCTTCTAGTGCCTTCTGTAGATCTGGATTGGTAGATAGAAATTGCTTNGATTTGGTTTTATCATGGGATGGTTTTCTTTTTCCATTGATTGTGAATGATAGCTTTGCTGGATATAGTAGCCAAAGCTGGCATCTGAGGACTCTNAGATTTTGTAGAAAATCCATCCGGGCACTCTGGCTTTCAGAGTTTCTATTGAGAAGTCAGGTATTATGCCGATGGGCCTGCCTTTATATGCTACTTGGTCTTTTCCCCTTGTGACATTTAATATCTTTCTTTGTTCTGTACATTTAGTGTTTTGATTATTATGTGTTATGAGGAATTTCTTTATTAATAGGTGTACCTCCTTAAAGTTAGGGAGATTTTCTTCTATGATTTTAAAATATTTTTGAAAAATATTTTGTGTCTTTAACCTGAGTTTCTTCTCTTTCTTATATCCCTGTTATTTGTAGATATGGTCTTTACATAGTGTCCCAGGTTTCCTGGACATTTGGGTCCTGGGTGTTTTAACATTTTCTTTGACTGACCTATCCATTTATTTCACCTTGTTCACATTTATTTCAACACCTGAGATTCTCTCCTCTGTCTTTTATTCTGTTTGTGAGGCTTATCTCTGAGGTTTTTGTTTTACTTCCTAAATTTTTCATTTCCAGTTTTATTTCAGTTTGGGTTTTCTTTAGTGATCCTATTTCTATGTTAAATTCTACTTTCATGTCTTGAATTTTTTTCATTATTTCATTCAACTGTTTGGGTTTTCACAGACTTTATTAAGTGTTGTTGGATTTTCTTTTACTCTAGCCCCACATTAGAATGTCAAAACGTTCTTGGTTGGTTTTGCTCTTTTGGGGAGCCTGCCACCTAGCTCCCAAAATAAATCACACACGGAGGCTTATTCTTAATTAGAAATGTCTGGCCTTAGCTTGGCTCATTTCTAGCCAGCTTTTCTTAATCTAAATTATCCATTAACCTTTTGCTCTAGGCTTCTGCCTTTTTCTGTTTCTGTATAGCTTACTTTCTTTCTTACTCCATTGCTGGTTGTATAGCTAGGTGGCATCCTCCTCCTTCTCTCACTCCTTCCTTTCCCTTCCCCCAATTTCTCCTTCCATCTATTCTGTTTGCCAGCCCCGCCTATCCTTTCTCCTGCCTTGCTATTGGCTGTTCAGCTCTTTATTAGACCATCAGGTGTTTTAGACAGGCACAGAAACACAGCTTCACAGAGTTAAACAAATGCAACATAAAAGAATGCAACACATCTTTGCATCATTAAACAAATGTTCCAACAGCATAAACAAATGTAACACATCTTAAAATAATATTCTACAACAATTAAGGGATTTCTTTATATCCTCTGTAAGGTCCTTGAAAATATTCATAATTGCTGTTTTGAAGTCCTTGTCTTGTGTTTTAGCTATATTGCATTTCTCAGGGCTTAACTATAATAGGATTACTGTCTTCTAGTGGAGGCATGTTGTCTTAGCTGTTCATGTTTGTGTTNTTGTGCTGGGGTCTAGGTATCTGNAGTTATAATGTTTGAGGTATTTCTTAGTATCAATATCTAGTCTTATCCTTTTTGGGTAGGTGTTCCAGATCAAGCATGGCGGCTCTGGGGTCCCTGGTAGTGAGTATTTTTGTAGATTGGCAGATGGCAGAAAGGAATGGAGATGGACTAGGAGGAAAGGCTTGAAGAAGCTGTGGGAAAGAGCTAGGTACCAAGAATGTAGTCCCCAGGGAGTGGAGGTGGGATAGGGGTAAAAATTCCTACAAGTAGGCTACAGTAGGACCATGAATAAGTCTTGTGATACAGGAATGAAAGGACTAGAGGGACCCTGAGTCTGTACCAAGAGGTGGAGTCCCCAGTGACTGGATTGAGTTGGGAGGAGGAGGTCCTGCAAGCAGGCTGCTACAGGACTAAGAGTAAGTCCGCAGTGATCAAAATGGATGAAAGGCAAGGTAATGAAAATCATCTTCCTGAGTTACCAGCCTCGTGTAGCCACTGGGAATCCTTTGGATTAAGTGTTTCTGGGCATCAGTGGCTGACACAAAGGAATGGACTAGAAAGGAAGGCTAGGATTGGCAGGAAAGAGCTAAGCTGGGTCCACACCAAGAGGCAGAGTCCCCAGGGACTGGAGATAGGGTGGGAGGAGGGACTCCCACAAGAGGCTCCTNCAGGACTCAGAGTGAGACTAGAGAGATTGTGATGGAGGACAGGAAGAATAGTGAAAATCGTCTACTTGTCCCAGCCCTGTGTGGCAAACTGGGGCTCTCTGGTAGAAAGTGTTTCTGGGGATCAGCAGCTGACACACACCCACAAGAATCTATTTTAAAGTGTGTGTGTGTGTGTGTGTGTGTGTGTGTGTGTGTGTGTGTGTGTGTGTACAGTAGGCCTGGCATGGTGGCTCATAACATTAATCCAAGCACTTTGACAGTAGGGGCAATCAGAACTCTGAGTTTTAGTCCAGCCTGGTCTATGTAGTGAGTTCGAGGTCAGCCAGTCGACCTAGTAAGACCCTGTCTTAAAAACAAATAAACAAACATACTCCCAAAACAAAACAAAAAGTTTCATGTGTATAAGTATCTGCATTTGTGTGTCCCTCATGCAGAAAAATCAACAGATGTATAATAGTTAATAGTATGAAAACACCTGTAAAATGAGTGGCACTAATAAAAGAGAGGCAACTAAAAGCTCCATCACTAGCCTATATTGCTTTGGGGTTCATTTGGGCAACCCTGACCAACCATTTTAAATGAGATTTCTCATGCGCAGTACTGGGGTTTTTGTCGGGAGCATTGTCAGCCAAAGTGGCATAGCTTCTTTTATAAATATTTTATCTTTATGTATTATATATAATTTTGGATAAGTATAAAATAACATCATTCCTTGAGGTTTTATCAAACAACCTTGATATTATTTGTCCCTTGTCCTTCCTTCTCGTGTAGATTGACCCCTCCCCAACCCACAATTGGAGCTCCCTTCCCAGTGTTTCATTTCCTACTTCATATCACCTATATCCTTGCTATTCCCCCTCTCAAGCTCTCTGTTCCCTGCCTGCTGCCCCATGCGTATGGTCCCTCTATACTTTTGTGGTTACTTCATGTTGTATACTCACATCTGCAGACTTGGAGCTAGGAATCAGAGATGACAAATAACATGCAGTGTTTGTCTTTCTGGACCTGAGTTACACTCACTATAGTCTTTTCTAGGTCCACCCATTTACTTGCAAATTTCATGACCTCACTTTTCTTACAATTGAATGGTATTCCATTGTGTATATGCACAACATTTTCATTATCCACTCATCTGTTACATAGCTTTCCATTCCCTAGTTATNGGGAATGGAATAGGGCAGGAATGAATATTGCTGCACACATCTCTGTGAAACAGGATGATGAATATTTTGGGCATATGTCAAGAAATAGAATAGTTGAGCTCTATAGTAGAGTAGATTTGTTTTTACTTTTTGGGGGTTCTCTGTACTGATTTCCAGAGTCACTACACCAATTTGTATTCCCATCAACAGTGAATTTGTTGTCAGGTCTTTTGCTGACCTTAGCCATTCAGACTAGGATGAAATGAAATCTCAGAGTTGTTTTATATGTATTTCCCAAATTGCTAAGGATAATGAACACTTTTTGAGGGTTTTTGTTGTTGTTGTTTTGTTTAATTTTGTTTCTTGAGACAGGGTTTCTCTGTGTAGCCCTGGCTGTCNTGGCACTCACTCTGTAGACCAGGCTGGCCTCGAACTCACAGAGATCCACCTGCCTCTGCCTCCCAAGAGCTGGGATTTAANGCATGTGCCACCGCTACCTGGTTTGAGGTATTTTTAAAGTCATTTTTATTTCTTCTACTGAGAACTCTGTTTAGATGCCTAGCCCATGATTTAATTTGGCCATTTATTTCTTTAGCTATTTGGTTTTTAAATTTTGTATATATCCTCTATCAGATATGTAGCTAACTAAGATTCCCATTCTGTGAGTTTCTTCGTCACTTGATTTTTCTGTACAGAAGCTTCAATTTTACCTGGTCCCAGTTGGCATTTGTTGGCCTTAATAACTCGACAAATGGAATCCTATTCAGAAAGTCTTTCCTCCACCTTTGTCTTGTAAGGTACTGCCTTTGTTTTTGTTTTGGTTTGGTTTGGTTTTGTGTTGTTGTTTTTGGCAGCTTTAGTGTTTCAGCTTTCAAATTAAGGTATTNGATCTAATTTTTGTGCAAGATGATAAAGCACAATAATTCTTCTGCATGTGGACATTCACTTTTCCCAGAACCATTTATTGAATATGCTTTCTTCTATCCAATGTTACTCATGTTTGGATCTCATATATTATTCCATTAGTCTTTATTTTGTTAATACCATGTTGTATTGGCATACACAGACATACACACACATACGTGTGTGTGCGTGTGTGTACAACCGCAATTTAAAATACCTTGAAGTCTGGAATAGCAATGCCTAAGTATTCTTTTTGCTCAGGATAGCTTTAGCTATCCAGGCTCTTTTCTTGTTCTCTATAAGCTGTAGGATGTTTGTTTTCTATTTCTGTAAAAAATGTTGTGGTNTTTTGGTTGANATTACATTGAATCTGTAAATTGCTTTTTCTAGGCTTTTCAAAATATTAACTGAACCAATCCATTAATAATGTGATTTCTTTCAATTGTTAGTGACTTTCTCAATCTCCTTCTTCAGAAATTTGAAATTTTCATTGTCTTCCATCTCCTGGGTTAGGTTTATTCCAAGATATTTTGTTGTCTTTGATGCTACTGTAAATGGGAGTATGTTCATGATCTCTTTCTCAGTATTTTTGCTGTTAATGTATGGAAAGGCTACTGACTTTTGTAAGTTGATTTTGTGCCTTTCTGCATTACTGAAATGGTTTATTGTTTCTAGGAGTTTTCTGATGGAATTTTTGGAATTTCTTATGTATAATATCATATTACCTATAAATGGGAATCATTTGACTTCTTCCTTTTCTATTTGTATCCCTTTAATATCTTTCTCTTGACTTATTGATCTGTCTACTACTATCAGCACTATATTGAAAAGGAGCAGAGATGATAGATAATCTNGATTTGGTGATAATGCATCAAGTCTTGTGCATTTAGGATAGTATTGACTGTGGATTTTTCATATATAGCCTATATTATGTTGAGATATGGTTCCTCTAGTCCTATTCTCTGTAGAACTTTTCTCATGAAAGAATGTTGGATTTTATCAAAGGCTTTTTCAGCNTCTACTGAGATGATCATGTGATTTTGTCACTAAGTCGATTTGTATGATTTATTATATTCATTGNTTTACATATGTTGAACCAATCCTGTATTTTTAAATAAATGCTGCTTGATTGCAGTGGATATATTCTTGANATGTGCATCTATTAGGCTTGCTAGCATTTTATTGAAGACTTTGGCATCTATGTTCATCAGGAAGATCAATCTGTAGTTTTATTTGTGTGTTAGGTCTTTACCTAGTTTGGATATTAGAGTAAGGCTGATTTCATAGAACAGGTTTGGGAGTGTGATCTTGGCTTTTATCCTTCTGAGGAGTTTAAGAAAAATTAGTTACAGTTCTTTGAAAGTCTAGAAGAGTAGTTCTAATAGAACTTTGAAGAGTTCTACTGACTCCATCTGGGCCCAGACTGGGCCCAGACTATAGTCAGGTTTTTCCTACTGGGTCCATCTCCTCCTTTGTTGTGGGTCTGTTTGAGTTATTGGTCTCTTCTTGGTTTAATTTTGGTAGTTTGCATAGATTCAGAAATTCATCAATTTCTTTTCCATTTTCTATTTTAATGGAATACAGCTGGGTTTTGTTGTTGTTTTTAAGTATTGCATACTTCTTTGGTATATGGTGTGTACCGTTTAATGAGTCTGTTAGTTTGGATCCATCTCTTTCTTTTGGTTAGTTGGACCAAGGGTCTGTTGATTTTATTTTCTTAAAAAAAAAAACTGCTCTTAGGTTCATGGGTTCTTTGTATTGTCATCTTTGTTTCTGTTTCATTGGTTTCTGATTCGATTATTATTATTTCTTNCATCTCCTAGATTTAGGTTTTTTCCCCTCCCCACCAAAAACTCCTTCACTTGTATCATTAAGTCACTTGAGTTCTCNCTCATTTTTTATTTATTCTTCTCTCATATATTACATTCTGACCACAATTTCCTCTCCCTCCCCTCCCTACCAGTGTCTCCCAACCTCCCGTCTCCCCCAGATCCACTCCTCCTCTGTTTCCCTTCAGAAAAGAGCAACTCTCCCAGGGATAGCAACTGNACACAGCAGAACAACTTACAATAAGACCAGGCACAACCCTCATATTGATTTTTTTTAATGTAGGCACTTAGGGCTACATTAGAATTGTAGAATACTCCCCTCTTAGAATTGCTTTTAATATGATCCAGAGTTTTGCTTTTTTTTTTAGTTAATTCATTATTTATTTATTTTTATGTGTAAGGATGTTTTGCCTGCATATATGACTGTACACTGTGTACATCCTGATGCCTGTGAATAAGGCCANAATAAGTCACTGAATTCCCTGATACTGAAGTCACAGACAGGTATGGACTGCCATGTAGGTTGTAGGAATCAAATCAGGATTCTCTCTTCTGATGAAACATCTCTCCAGTCAAGTCCCAGAGATTTTATATTTCCATATTCATTTAGTTTCAGAAATATTTTCATTCCTTCTTGATTTTTTTCTTTGATCCATTCATCACTTAGTAATGAGCTGTTTAATCTCCATGAATTTATACATTTTACTAGAGTATAACTTCCTAATGATTTTCAGTTCTATTGTAAATGATCTGATAGGATACACAGAATTTTGATTTTTCTGTATTTGTTAAGGTTTGTTTTGTGTCCCAGCATGTGGTCTATTTCAAAGANGCTTCCATGTGTTCCTAGGTAAAATTAATATTTTTTGACATTTGGTGGAATATTCTGTAGATATTGATTATATCCATTGTATTTAAGGTGTCATTTAATTCTAAGTTTTCTCTATTAATTTTTTTGCCCAGAGACCTATGTATTGGAGAAAGTGGGGTTTTGAAATTGCCTACAATTATTAGGTTTGTGTTAATCCATGTCTTTAATTCCATTAGAATGTTGTTTATGAAATTGAGTACACAAGAGTTTGGTGCATGTATGTTTAGTATTGTAATATTTTCGTGATTAATTGACCTTGGTTAGAATATCTGTCTCTTGTTTCATTGTTGGATATCAATTTTTTAGGCTGTTTATGACATAGAAAACTTTTCTTTCTCCTTGGAGAAAAGGAAGATAGTTTTGCTGGGTATATATAGTTTTTTCCTTGGAGAAATGGGAGATAGTTTTGCTGGGTATAGTAGTCTAGGTTAGCAGTAATGGTCTTTGAGAATTTGGAGTGTATTGCTCGAGAATCTTGTGGCTTTCAGAGTTTCCATTGAGAAATGAGCTGTTAATTCTGATGAGCTTTGCTTCATATATATGACTTGCATTTTTTCTCTTACAGATTTTATTACTCTTTCTTTGTTCTATATATTTAGTGTTTTAACCATTATATGCTATTGGGTATTTCCTTTCTGATCCTGTCTAGTTGGGATTCTGTGTACTTCATATATCTGTATGTGTACATCTTTCATTAGTTTAAGGAAGTTTTTTTTNCTACAGTCTTGTTAAAGATCTGGTCAATGCCATTGACCTGGGATTCTTCTCCCTCATCTATNCCTATTAGAAGATTTTGTCTTTTGACCAAATGTGTCCCACACTTCCTGCATGTTCCTCTCCTGCACTTTAAATTTTTTAAGATTCTTTCTTATTTCATCTAAGTCTNCTACTTCATCTTTGAGTCCTGATGTTATATCTTTTGCTTGATTCATTTTACTTGTAAGACTTTCCCCTGAGTTTTCTAGTTGGGATTTTGAATTTTTCAATTCCATCTTCATTTTAACTTGTGTTTTCTTCAATATTTCTATCTCATTATTGAATTTGGTTGTCAAATCCTGAATTACATTTATCATTTCATTAAGCTATGTATTTGTATTTTCTTGGACATCACTCAAGCATTTATTGTTATCCTCTTGGAGTTCAAGAAAGTGTTGTTCATGTCTTCTTTAAATTCTTTGAATTGGTTGATAAAGCTTATGATTGTTCTTATAAATTCTGTGTCCTGGAGTTTATCTATGTAATTCTCATTAGGAAACACTTCCATGGGACTAGTGGGTTTGTTAGGAGAATTGCTGTCTTGGTCCCTCCTGTTGTTTTGAATTGCAGTTTGACTGAGCATGTGGACTTCTTTCTTCAGTTGTGTGTCTGATGTGATAATCTGACCTTCCTTAGATTAGGCCAGTTCAGGAGATGTGAGATCTGAGCTAGGTGAAGCTGTTAGATGAGATGTTTGATTGGACAAGGAAAGATGTCTGACTCCCAGACTATGGGTCTGGAAGAGGCTTCNGGTGCAGATTGGNAGCAGTCAAAGAGAAGAATGAGAGAGAAAAGCAGTGTCTCACCAATCAAAGATGGTTGTCAAATAAAGAAGATTCAAAGGTCACAGATCTTGAGCTATGCTTGTGGGTGNAGAGATGGCTACAAGCTGGAGAAGTGGGTTCTGAAGGAGGTGTAGAGACAGAAGCAGATTCCCCATCAAAGGTGTTTCAGGAACAAAGAGGGATCATGGGCCATGGTCTGCACTAGGCTTGTGGCTTTACAGATGCTGGCAAATTGAGGAAAGAGAAGGCAAAAGGAAGAAGAAGTAACCTGAATAAGGAGGGTTTAGATCCCACAAGACTGGATCTAGGCTTGTAGGTTAGCACATGGCAGCAAGTTGGAGAAAGTGATGGCTAAGGGAAGAAGCAAGTAAGCATGTAAATACCCAGGATAGGTGGCTCATGAACAAAGAGGGTTTGCATGCCACAGGACTGGAACTAGGCTCTTGTCTGTATGCAGAGGGTGAACTTCTTTATGAGTTTTAAGAATACTTTGTATATATGATGGGGCTGGAGAGATAGCTCAGCAGCCAAGAGCACTTACTGTTTAATCGTGAGGACCAAAGTTAGGATCCCAGTACCCATGTCAGTTGTCCCACAACTGTCTGTAACTCAAGCTCCAAGGGATCTAATGCTCTCTTCTATCCTCTATGGACATGTAGACACACAGGTCTGTCCATACACATGCAGAGGCACACAGATGCAAAAGTAAATAAAAATAATTTTCAAACTTTTTAAANAATTCCATGTATGTTTGGGATATGAGTCTATTATCAGATATGTGTATTGCAGAATTTGTCCCAGCCTATGACTTGTCTACTAATTCAGTTAACAATGTCGTGAAACAGAAACTTAATTCCAATGAAATTAAGTATCTTGCTCATAGACCTGTTGTGAGTTGNCCATCTGTAACCTTATTTCCAAACTAAAAGCTGTCTAGAGTTATCTTTGAGAAGATCTAACTGTGGCANTTCACATCTAGATTTATGATCTATTTGACTAAAGTTTATGAAGTTGTAAGTTCTTTATCTAAGTTGTTTCTTTGCTTCTACATGTCCCAGTGTTCCAGCCATGTGTTGAAATTAAGACTATGCTTAATCTCTTCAACTTCCTTTGCTTCATTCTGAGAGATTAGTGTCAGTACTTGTGTGAGTTTATTTCTAGATTTTCTGTTCAATTTCCTTAATGTTCGGTCTTTCCCCAGAAACANGTAGTCTGAATGACTGCANCTATATGGTAAGTCCTGAAAATGGTAGTATCAAGTCTATAAATTTGTTTTATAAATTTATAGAATCACTATAATATTATAGTGTTGTAGTATAATAATATATTAACCATTCTCATCTTTTGCCTGCCCATGTAACATTTATAACTAAATTTTAAATAGTGATAAAAATTAATTTTTAGAATTTAATTGGAATTGTATTAAATATCAATCTTTCAAACTCTCCCTCTCTCCAATATTTTTCTTACTATATAACCAAGGCCATCCTCAGAATCATATTCCTCTGCCTTCTCCTTTTTTCTTGATGGTACATGATTAATGCTGTGGTTTTAATTTGAAATCTAGGGCTGGAAAGTTAGCTCAGCAGTTAAAAGCATTTGTGTCTCTTACAGAGGACCCAGGTTTGATTCCCAGCATCCACATGGTGGCTCATGGCCATCTATAACTCCAGTCCCAGGAGACCTGACATCCTCTTCTGCCTCTGCTAGCACCAGCCATATACGTGGTATACTTACATACATGCAACCAAAATAATAATACACATAATAAATCTAATTTTTTCATTTAAAATGGAAGTCTAGATATTCATAGTTGAAATACAGGGAATTATTGGCAAAGAACNAAAGGAAAAGACAGGTAAAGAAAGAAGGGGGAAGGGAGAGAAGGAAGATTCTTGTTTTTTTCCCTGCTAAAAATTTCTTTTAGATTTCTAGCTTTTAGCTAAAGTGTATGCATTTTGCTTGCACATTATATATGTGTACTATGCACACAGTACCTGTGGAAGTCAGAGGAAACAGTTGAGTCCCCTGGAACTGGAGTGACAAATGGTTGTAACCACCATNTGGNTTTTGGGANCCAGACCTGGGTCCTCTGGAAGAACAGCAAAAGCTCTTGACCACTGACCCATCTCTCCAGCCTTTCTGCAGAGAATTTTATAGAACAATGGTAAACATTAAAGTATATCTTTGTGTACCACATATTCATAATGAACTTTCTATAAAACTTTCTATAATTTCTATAAAATTAAAAAGT
>LZPO01044671.1:10323-21458 GCA_001675575.1 Neotoma lepida
ACATCATTACAAATCCTATTGGATTCCACATTATCCTGGTTGTTTATAACCGTACTAACAGAAAAATCAAAACCTGCTTTCTGGAGTGCTCTGAGAATTTGTCTGCTCATCNTAGCAAGGCTCTGAGTTATCCCAGGAGGTTTCAGGGCAGGATGATTAAGAGGCTGGGAGTAGTGTGGACGGGCTAGGTGTAGGGGTGCATACCAAGTCATACTCTCTCACACAGAGCAGGGGCAGGAAGGCTGGGAGTTCAAGGCAGTTTGGGTGACAGTTGCCACTTTGTGATATATAATAAGACTCAGTCTCAGAAAGAAAACAAAACAAAAAGCAAAAACAAGGCCTAGATATGTGGCTCGGTGTTCAAACACTATCCTAGAATACTCGCAGCCGTGCCTTTCACACCCAGAACTTCCATGTGTGCATGTGTGTTTATACANATAAAGAGAGCCCTTAGAGCCTTGCTCTCTGCAGTTTGATGCATTTGCCTTTAGGTTGAATCTGTTCATGGCACAGGAAGGTCAAAGAGAGGTGCTGTCTGAGCTAGGTTTGTACAGACCTTCTCAGAATCTACATAGAAAAAGCTTCCTTTTCCATAATCAGAAATGGGANCACAATGCTTTCCTAACACTGCCTGAAGTAGGAAGACTGCACAAGGTGGATCAGACCAAGCAAGATGTATCTCTGGCTCAGGGTATAGGTTTGCCTTCTACTACCTTACATCTCAATGTGGGAGAAAAGCACACAGTAGAATTAAGCAAGCANGGAAGGAGGGGGAGAATGTCTTATAGGCAAGTTTGTTATTTCTTTCTGTTCCCCACTATCAACCACTTATCTGCATCAGTTGCATGNGCTTCATACCTAGGTTTTCAAGATGTTATTATGTGTGTGCACNTATGCATGTGTGTGCTGGTGTGTGTGAGTCTTTATGTAACTATTTTCTGTTCTTCTTAACTATATTGTGTATGTCTGTGGATAATAATGCAGTGCAGTGGACTTAGTCTGTCCTTTTCATAGCCACACCNTAGCTCATAGAAACTCCATGGCTTCTTTGATTCTTTTTTCCTGAGGATCACATCGGAGGCCTGAATGGAAGGAAGAAAAGGTACCTGAGTCTGACAGATACTATTTTGTCTCCAGCTTATCCTGTTGGAGTTATTATCATTTTCACTCTCCTCAGAGTGAGTGACAAGGAGCACTTTAAAAACACTCAGCCTCCATCTCAATTGTTCATCATCTTCTTTTTTGGAGGGGGGCATAGAGGCTTCCTTTGAAAGTCCAGTACAGCCTGAGGGATTTCTCTGCAGGGAAATGCACACAGTACTCATATATGGCACTTTTTTTTTTGAAATGACAAACTCCTGTGAAGCCAGCCATAAACCCCGGCTGAAGACACACATTTCCCAGGAACAGAGGCAATCAGATCTCATTCTCTTCCATCGTGTGCTCTACAAGAAGGACAATTTTGCTTTCAATCAGTGAATTAAGTATGTACCTCCTGGGAAAATGTGAGGATTGCCTTTTCTTTAGAATTCTTCTAACTTTCCTATGCTCTTAACTCTTTGAAAGTGAAGTAGAGATTTGTAGAGTTTCCTAATAATTTATTTGACTTGAAATGCATATTTTTCTAAGCTTCCAGTGTGCATTTTTGCAGAATCAGAGACCTGAGTAATTTTGTTATTCAGTGCATGAAGCAATTTCTCACACTTTATTTGTATCCACAGACATTTTCGTGTAAGTATGTTGGAAGATACAAAAGTCTTATTTTGCTTCCAATGACTGGTAAGAAGAATTTGATAACTGTGTTAACTGGGAGCTCCAAACCTCATTTCTTCTATACTCATAATATTCTTTTTATCAAACTATAAATACATTCTTCTATTGACAATAGAAAGAGATCTATTGGTATTTTCCTTCTATTTCTCTGTAGCTTCTATCAATAAGGGTTCCAAATTCAAAATTTTAACTATTTCTAAAGATTATCTGTGTAGACTCCTTAGTCCAGTGAATAATAGGAAAGAAAATTTGTGGATGGAACCTATGAANTTGTAGGAGAAGACATAACAAAAATTCATGGGGATATTTCTGAAAGAAAATATGGTCGGGTAGGACCTAGACAATGTTTATCTTCTTGCATCCATGATATGGACATGAATCATGAGCACAAACAGAATTTGGTCAGGTGGAAGAGTCTATGTGAGCTCCTTTTACATTCTCTTAAAATAGTGTTATTATTAATAAAGTTGGGAAAAAGTAAATCATAAAAGCAAATATAAGTTGTAATAATAAAATAATTACTCAGCTTTAACAAGCCACACAGCTAGGACATATGGGGAACAGTTTCAAACACAGGTAAATTCTTTTATTCTGATAAAAGAATAGAGTCATGAACCAAAGAATTAAAATCCCATACAAAAGGTTTAATAGTATATTTTTATGAAAGATTAACCTGAATAACACTCCCAAAGGGAAAAGGGCCTTAGCTGAATATATAGCTGAATATAGCATATTTAAAAATATTTTTAACTATAATTCTGAAAGTAATAACCCTGAGCCTAAACATAAGGTGAAAATGGAAACTCAAGGTTTTCTTTCAGCAAGTTGGTCAAATTGTAGAACCCTTGAGCTTTTGTTCCCANGGATAGCTGGGGAATTTAAGATCAGGCCTAAGGGCCAGTCACATGTGGTGTCGAATGAAAGATGTCCACAGACAGCTTGAAATATACTCTCTCTATGAGGGTTGTTAAGAAATGAGCACATAGAGGAGAAGGAGAGGGGAAGCAACATTCCCTATTATGACTTTAGAACNGGATGAGGGGAACACATTCTTAAAAATTGATGACCATCATGTAAGTTTTGACCCGATTTCATAACACCTATGTTGTCTAGCAAAGCTCTGCAGAAAGGTTAGCTTATTGGGATTGTCCTCGTCTATGTATAGTAGAAGCAAGCATACAGAAAGGTTAGCTTATTGGGATTGTCCTTGTCTATGTATAGTAGAAGCAAGCATAAACACATTGGATACCAGTCAGAGTCAAAGAGACTTGTATCGGTTTCATTCCTGTTGCTGTGATCAAATACTCTGAGAGAAGGCAACTTAGCGGAGAAAGGGATGTATTTAGCTCACTGTTCTGGGACACAGTCCATCACTGTGGGGAAGTCACAGAGGCAGGAGCTCGAGACAGCTAGTCACANCATAGTCACAGTCAAGAGCAGAAAGACACTNATGNACCAATGCTGTCTTCTTACTTGGTACTCTGCTAGTGTCCCTTTTTCATTTACCGTTCAGGCCGCNTGTCCTGGGAATGGTTAAACCCACAAGACGCCCATAGACATGCCCACAGACCAACAATTCCTCAGTGGAGNCTTTTGAGGTGATTCTAGGTTGTGACAAGTTGACTTTTAAAATGAACAATTACAAAGTCCTCAAGAGTTCTAAGGAAAATTCTATGTATGTGGGGAGAAGTTGGGAGGATGAAGAAGCATAAGAGGGGGTGAAGAAAAAGTTTGTATGATTGAGATCTAGGAAAGATTATATGACATAGAATATGTTTCAAAAATAGAGACTGGATTATATGAGCAGAGAATGAAAAACCCAAAGGGGAAGGAAGCCAAATTAAGAAAGGAATGAACTAGTCATCAAATGTAATAATTAGAAATCAGAAAACTAAGCATCAGGTTGTACACAGATAGAGAAAGAATTGGTATAGTACAATTTATGAAGAGATTATTTGAAATATAATCCATAAATGCAATAATGGTTGAGACATATAGAAAATAGAATAACAATATTCAGTATACTTTTGAGAAAAGAATGAACATTAGAATGTTAAAGTAGTAAATGTATACACATCTAGATGTGTATAAGAGACAGCAACATTATTGCTTATCTCTTCAAATGAAAATTCACTTCTCACTATACATTATAGAAACTGTTTATAACTTCTAACTTTATAGAATAACAATATTCAGTATACTTTTGAGAAAGGAATGAACATTAGAATGTTAAAGTAGTAAATGATATTATGGTCGATTACTCTTAAAGATTGTTGAAAGAAATCTAGTGAGATCCAGGATCAAGAACAGATTAAAAATAAAAATTTATATGGAAGCACATCATACCGTGACAGTATAGGGCATCAATGATAAAGAAAAACCTTGACTCTTTTCAGAGAGAAAAAGACCATTTGCAAATGACTTTAGTATCTGTACATGGTAAGTTGATGTCTCATATGGAGAATCATCTACAGTAGTGTTTCTGGCCTGGAAGAAGTGAATATATTCTAAAGAGACACTTTAGCTATCAGACTACTAAAACGAAGGGCCCCAAGAAATAGTAATTTCCCTGGGAATCTTATTCCAGGAGAAGAAAAACCTGAGCCAGCCTGAGTGAAAACTCTTCCCTTGGGAAAGAGCATTATAGTTTCTGGCAATAATAGGTCTAAGATAGGGCCACGCCCTCACCAGGACTTCTTAGATGTGCATATTCCTACCCTTTATTTAAACGTTGATCCCTTTAGGACCCAGGAGGTAAACAGAGGTGGTCACCAGACTTATTTGTCCATCTTTCCAATGTGGCCATATTGAATAAATTTGCCCCCTGCTATTAACTTGGCTATTCTGTTTAGTTTATTGAGGATGGATGTTCAAACCATCTCTTGGGGCACAGACTAGCACCCCAAGCTTGGTAATAGTGTCTATACTTTCACTTTCAAATGGATGATTAAAAAAGCATACAGCAACCAGTAAAAATAAAAGAATGAGTAACAAGTATCAGACAGACAGAAACAGCATCTAGATAGCAAAACATCATCGAATTCGATGCTTACAACA
Source organism: Neotoma lepida (assembly GCA_001675575.1). Classification (NCBI taxonomy): domain Eukaryota; kingdom Metazoa; phylum Chordata; class Mammalia; order Rodentia; family Cricetidae; genus Neotoma; species Neotoma lepida. The sequence continues at coordinate 15,154 of LZPO01044671.1, forward strand.
TACAGCAGAAACAACTGGAGTGATCTGATTGTGAGAGGAAGCAAAGTAACACCCTTACATCAGATGCTTACAAAATCAAGTAGAGGAGCCCAAGGAAACCTATGTGTGCTGGGAGTCCTTGTCCCTCTGTGGATGAACTNGCTTCCTGTTCTCACCACAGGCGTCTTTATCCATGGGATAAACAACAGTACCTCTGTTGGGAACAGTTCATTTTCCAGCTGTTCTCAAAGGTACAATGTTTTAGTCCCTCATAGCTGTTTCCTGTTTTTCTTTCTTTCTGTCACAGAGTTAGGGAACCAGTCTGCCCTAGGACAGAGAATTTTGAACACTCGAATTCAGCATTCTGGGGTCTGGGACAAGATAGCCCTCTTTGCTCCCAGATTCTACTGTCAACAAGTTTAAACAGTGCATGGCAATTTGCCAATGTAATGTTTATCATAGTTGAATAATGGCCTCCAGAGAGACTCCAGGCCAACCCTGAAACCGGTGAATGCTTCTTAGCATAAAGACTTTGCAAATACCATGAAATTAATGATTTGAAGTGAGGATCTTAGATCCCCAATCTTGGATTATTCAGATGGGTTCTAAATGCCTTACCTTGCATCTTTATGGGAGGTAGTCAAGGGAAATTTGACCACACAAAAGAGAAACTGTGGTGATTAATCCTAATGATCAGCTTGATGGGATTTAGAANCTCCTAGGGGTCACANTTCCCAGTATATCCATGAGGGCATTTATAGTGATGTTTAACTGAAGAAGGAAGAAGTACCCACACTGAATGTGGGNAGCACTATCCNGTGGGCTGGNCTTCTAGAGTAAATAAAAAGGGTGAAGTGAACTGAGAACATCTTTATTGTCTCTCAGCTTTCTGACTAGGAGAAGTGGGGTCACTGCTGTCACTATATGACCTCATACTTTTTAGAAATGATTTTAAGGAAGAATGTAGAAGAGTTTGGAACTGTAGGCTAGAGACACCNTGGAATGCTGTAAACAGCGCTATTTTGCTAGAAGGACGAAAGCCCAGAATGTAGAGAGAAATNGCAGACAATGGTGACCCAGCTCAAGAGGCTTTAGAGGAGAGAAAAAGGACTCTCCTAGGAACCAGACTTGAGGCTATTGATGTTGCATTATGGCAAAGAACCACAAGATGCCATATGATACCATAAAGAACCCTAGATATTGGACATGTATGGTTTTCCTTGTTGGATTTGGTCTTGATTTGGTCTAATCTTTCTTTGCTAATCTCCCATTTTGAATGGGAATGTTTACTATCTGTCACTCTATACTGGAAATGTGTAACTTGAGTTTACTATCTGTCACTCTATACTGGAAATGTGTAACTTGTGTTTACCATCTGTCACTGTATACTGGAAATGTGTAACTTGTGTTTTGATTTTATAGTTTGTTTTAGGTCTCAGAAGGGACTTTGGGCTTTGGACTTTTGAACACTGTTGAAANTGATAGTTGAATTTATCATCAACAATTTACATGAAAGGACATTTGCAATGATGTACTTTGTACGAAGGAGAAAGATGTCAAATGTAAGGCCTGAAGTTCAGAAAAGAATGTGTTCCCAATACATACACAAGTATCAGTTACACAGACTCTATAGAAGTATTTTTATAAAACAATGGAGATATTGTGTGCTGTAAGGACAGAAAGAAGGCCAGAATTAAATGCTGGACATTGCTGACACATTAGCTGGGCTTCTAGCGATTGGGGATAAGCACCAAAGAAGAAAAGTAAACACCGAACAGTTTCACACCTGAGTATACTTATTACAATAGGTAAGAAACATAATAAAGGCTAATATAGAAAATCTAATTTTCCAAANCATAAATAGTTGGAAATAGTAAAAAGAAATCATTCCAGGTTTGAAAAAATGGTAACAAACAGCAAAATATATAATGTAAATAATATGATGGAAATAAATCCAAATATGTAAATAATCATAATCAGTATAAATGATTAGAATTTCTGCTTACATCTCAGGTATGGGTATAAATATTTCTAGTGTATTTTGTTTACAGGTATTCAAACTAAAACATGAGGCAGATAAAAATCAAAGGAAAACAAAGAGATGAAAAATGTGGATAATAAGCATTATACAAATGGTATAGCTATGGTAACTGCAGACACAGAGAACTATAAGGCAAGATGCATTATTAGAAATAAAGAGGGTATTTAAATNCTAATAAAATCGTCAGCTTGACAAGGAGATAGACTTCTAAACTTGTGTATAAAAGAGCAAGTCTTTAAAATATGTCAGGAAATGTGTCAGGAAAACACAGGCAGAATTCAAGAATATGCACCATCCTGATGCAGTGGGCCTGAAAATAGGTATTTGACACCAGCAACTGTGTGGCAAAGTCATGTGAAGCCAGTATGCACAGTGACCACAAAGCAAGGCTCTCTAGACCTAAGTTAGAAGGATTTAAAGCCTGACTCAATCCAACATCCCTCAACCCGGAGAAGATGTTTGTAGCATGTAATACACCTTATTTAGAATAAATTTAAAAATAAGAGAACAATAAATCACGATGCAAGAGATTTACCCAATGGAAATGTAGCAACCCACAAATGCAGGGAAGGAGATGTAAAAGATTTAAAAACTGCATGAGAGATACTCAACCATATTAAGAGTTAAGGTAGTGAAAACAAACCCCAACAATNTTCCAATCCATACTCATGAGGCAAGACTCATACTCCCTTTACATGATTATAAATTAGTACAACTCTATTAGAAATTTGGCACTTTCTAATAAAGTTAAGCATGTTCCTATAATCTTTTTAAAAGTTATTTTTATTTTCCTTGTTTGAGTTTTTTGTCTACGTGTAATGTATGGCTGTGTACCCATGAGCACTGGGTGCCTAGGGAAGCCAGATGTGGACTTAGATTTCCTGGAACTGGAGTTACACACAGTGAGCCATCCTGTGGGTACTGGGAATTTGAACCTGGGTCCTCTGGAAGAGCAGCCAGTGCTCTTAACCACCGAGCTCATTCCAGCCTTCATTCCTATTCCCTTATCAGGATACTACAACCTAGATATATGATATATACAGAAGAAATTCTTACATAAGTATATGAAGACACACAGCAAATCGTTCATAGAAGCCGACAGGTGAAGCATCCAACAGGTTATCAGCAATGGGTGAATGAATGATGACTTTGTCATATAGGGTTGTCACACACACCTTTGAAAAATTAAATCAGAGTTCCACTCATCACCATGGATAAACCTCAGAACTCTAGTGTTTAGCTAGTTGTTTAATTTTTAAATATTTATTTTTACTTTATGTGTGTTTTGCCTAAATGTATGTATGTGCACCATGTGAATTATGCAGTGTCCTCAGAGGCAGACGAGGATATTAGAGTCACTGGAACTGGGGTTAAAAGTCTCCACATGGGTTCTGGCTACTAACCACTGAGCCATCTCTCCATCCCAGGAGCAAATGGTTTTAAACATTGGTGACTACTGGGGTATTATTTGGANTGCTCATGGAGAACCCAGAATATTTGCTCCTTGAAGTGGATTAGGGCTGGATTCCTGTACAGTTACCAAATTCCCAGATGACTCTGAGGTACCATAGAGTATGAAAAATACAGTGTTAAAACAGGATCACATATACACAGTTAACCAAAACATTTAAGACTAAGCTACATGCCATCTAGGCCCTAGCATGACAAATGCTGCTTGAGGCAAGAAGGGAGGAGTAAGCATAAGAAACCATCCAGCTATGATGTGGGCATCATTTTATTTCTTAGTTTGATGGAAGATACAGTGAATTCATTTCATTATACATATTGAATGTACAAAATGATTATGCATATCTCACAGTGAAACTTATAACTTACAATGTAATAAATTACATCCTTTTTTGATCCTGTGTACTCTAGTGAGCATCATGTGATACACTGCTTTTTTTNCTTTTTCCTCTGCTAGTTTATTCCACAGGGATGCATGCACATTGCCCTGCTGATTCTGTTTATCAGCAACACTATTTGAATGCATGCCTATCTAGGACAAGGCNAAGTCTGCCCTCCAAGCTGCTTATTTAAATTGGCTGCTTGTATTTCTCTCTATACAGGGAGTCTAGAGTTTGGGGTCTCTTACATTGGTATAGAGCACAAATATGTGCTCACTTCTGTAGTATTTACAGAACTCAGCAGGGCTAGCAGGCCAGGAGTAGATCCTGGCATGCAGCTGTTACAACGAACTTGCTCATCTATATTCAGAATTAGGGCAAGGGCAGGAGTCAGCCTTTTTGGTTGTCTGTAAATAACTGAGTGGACTTCCAGATCTTTATTGCAGATATCTCTGGATTGGACAGGAAGGATAGTCTAGAAGCATAGGGAGTGAGGTAGAAGTTCATTAGCAGGCAGGACCATGCTGTGACCTGTGGCCAGCAGATTAGAACTGGACCAGGGGAGACAGGAAAGTATACACAGTTCCAGGATATCCCCACTCTCAGGGAGGCATATGGAAGCTATAAGGTGCCATAAAGCTGTGCTAAATATTCAAGGGGTCCTAGGCAGGCAGAATAGAAAAGGAACAGTTGGCAAATCAGGGCAGATGGGGTCAAGCATTGAGTACCCACCACTGGCCACATCATAGTGTACCTTAGCTACTCATCACAGGTGAGCCATAGGTTGCCATGGAAAGTACTGGGCCACCGTGTAGGTCAAATCCCTAACAAATTTCCAAAATGTGCCTAGAGTATGGTAGTGAGAACTGAGTTTCTCTTTGTGCTACTGGCAGTTGAAGAAGCAGGAGAGGCTTAATAAAAGGATTTCTAGAAAAATGGCTGTTGCCTCTACAGTGGCATTTTCCATCGAGAATATGTAAGAAAAACAAATGGCATGAGACTTACCGTTGTGTTGTCTCTAACACCTTTATACACAATTCGAGTGTTGTATTTCATGACACCTACAATCCTCACCTCCTTCCTTTTGCATATTAATTAATGTTTTTAGAGGCAGGATCTCACTCTAGGCCAGGNTGGCCCATAACTGACTATGTAGCCCAGGCTGGCCTCGAACCTGCAGCCATTCTTCTCCTTTAACCTCTCTAATGCTGGGATTAACAGCCTAAGCCACTGTGCCTGGATAACTTCATGCATTTTCTAGATAAGAAAGTCCCTCCCCAAATCCTCTCTGCTTCTAGTTTAGGCAAAGTGAACTGTCTACTTGTTACTCTTTCTGATACCTCTCTTTCCCTTGATATTAGGCTATGTGCTCTCAGAAGGGCCTTGGTCCCCAGGGCAGCTAGAACAGAACGGGTGCTCATGTCTAGGCTCATGTCTCCTCTGCCCATTCTGAAGCTCTCAGTGTTTAGGGACTGTTTCTTCTGACCAATTTCTTTTCTTTTGATCATCTCTTGGTTCAAATCCATCATGAATATAAATTTCAGTGACATGGGTCTAGATCCATGCTGTCATAGCATTTTAACTTTTGTGAGATCAAGTAGTTCAATATACTTAGGAACTGACACTTAAGCTAAGAGGATCTGGGTCTTTGTGCTTTACTCTCTTCCAGATCTAGCAAGTGCTGTCAACTGACTAGGCTTCACAGACACACAGCAGCATCCTAAGACAGACTCTAAATGCTTGATTTAGCATCTTACCCCTTAAAATGTTATGCTTTCATTTAAATGACTTCAAAATCCCAACCACTAATTTCCTGCCTGGCTGGCTCCATTTGTACTGTCACGGGGTCTCAAAACTAGAATGGGTCATCTGCAAAGGAGGAAGATTTAAAGATTATTTTAAAATACAACTATTTTAGTTAAAACGCTGACTTGGAGCCAAGCATTGATGTAGTAATTTCTCAGAGACAGTGAGCCTGGGATGTCCTTAGTCTGCCTGCCTCATGCTGGAACACTGGGTGAATATTGGTTTCCATTTCTCTGTAGTTCAGTTTTAGGCCCAGCTGTGCAGCCTTGCACTCTCTTCTCTGCCTCCACCTTCTCTTTGTTCCTCTCTAATCCATGCTTCATAAAGAAACCGGAAGCTCTCAAAAAGACCGTTCTGATGATAGCATATTTGTATCGAAAAATTTCAGGCTTCTTACCGCCCCTAGGAAAAATGCTTGCTTTCTATGTTGCTGTTGTTGTTTGTTTCAAGTAGAGTGGATGGACCCTGACTTCCCCATCTGCCTCTCCTCCACTGATGCCTCTACATGGAACAGAGTCCATCTACTCCCTGCAGACTCTATAGTGCCAGGTTCCCAGCTATGCTTTGTCCTCAACACACACACACACACACACACACACACACACACACACACACACACACACACACACACA
>LZPO01044671.1:33868-45014 GCA_001675575.1 Neotoma lepida
GGTGGTCCTTCCTATGTGCAGGCTTAATCACCAGCTTTCTGTGCATAGCTCCATCAGTGGCACCCATCTCTCCAAGTCTTCCCTGCTGCTCCTCCTTACCATATCCTAGAAGACTCTGCANGGCTGCATCTTGCCTCCTCTTGCTCCTTTCTGATCATATTGTTAGCACCATCGGACTGAACGGAGAAGTGAGCCAACCGTGGCCCTTGGGCTGAATCTAGAACACTATCTGTTTGGATAAATGGTGTTTTATTGGTACACAGCTGCACTCATTTGCTTGTGAGNCAGCTCTTGATACTTTCAGGATTTAACAGCAGTGTTGAACAGTAGACAAAAGAGACTGTAAGACCCTCAAAACCTAGATTTTACTGTCTGGTCCTTAACAGAAAATTTTGGTGGTATTTAAGACCCTGATGGAGGCTTTGATTCTTTATACTTGTATGCTTTTACACATGTTAGGCCATCCCTTTAGCACACCCATATCTATCTTATTGCTTTGTGTCCTGTTATCAGAACAGGTGATGCACCTGCCTACAAACCTCAATCGTGATGCTGATCACACTGGTTCTCCTTGTTGCTATGTGGATATGCCCCTACTCCTATTCCTGAGGCAGATTAGGTATTCTCTTAGTCTAACTTCACCACTTGGGTTGAGCTGCTAAAATAAAACCAATAAAGAAAACACCATGCAGCCAGAGGCTCCTTGCTCACAAAACTCAGAGGACTGGAGGAGACAATTCTGTTGCTTGCCACACCACCCCAGTCTTTTGCTCCCCACTTCATTCCTTGGAAATGCGTCAGAAGTGGGGTTCCCTCTCTTTCTCTTTGCAGATCTCCAATCTCTACCTGTATGACAGTGTTCTGATGCTGGCCAACGCCTTCCACAGGAAGTTGGAGGACCGGAAATGGCATAGTATGGCAAGCCTTAACTGCATAAGGAAGTCTACCAAACCATGGAATGGAGGGAGATCTATGCTAGACACGATTAAAAAGGTATGTGTGAGGGGGCACTGCTCTGTAAGGTTGTCTAAGGCTAGAGACAAGTCCCTCACTGTGTCCTGACTCAGTTGGTATGAAGCGGTTTTATATATGTGTGTGTGTGTGTGTGTGTGTGTGTGTGTGTGTATGTGTATGTGTGTATGTTTATTTGTTAGAGAGATTGCCTGAGTCTTCTTTGTCAGCTTCTCTCTTTGTCACTCTTCGTGTGCCTGTTTCAAAACTGAGTGAATTGTGGTCCAGGGACATGTACTTCAAATGTCTCCACACTTTCAAGAGATCTGGCTTCAGAAGGTTAAATGACTTGTCCAAAGTCACAATTAAGTAAAGTCATAGATGCCTGTCCTATGCCTGCCCAATACTCCTTCATGTAAACTATCTCCTTTCAGAAAAAGCTCATTTTAGGTGGTATGGCCATATGTTGCTTATCCAGGACCCCAGCTCGTGTACATATGTGTGAATATGTATCCATCTGTGCCCATGTGTGTCTATGCATTATGCACATGTAATATGTCTCATGTGATAGAGAGTGGTACTGTGTCAGAGGATAGATTCAAAGTGAATTGGGGCATCCCACAGAAGAATTGTTAGAATAATGGGCTTTTAGAGGCTTCAAAAGACCATTTAGGGAAATCTACAATGCCAGGATCCTTAGTCACAATAAATTGTACATGGTTTCTGTTGCAATGAGCATGTTTCAGTGTTGGTGTAAATTTACTGCAGCTCAGAGAGAGCAAGGCCTCTCCTGGGCCAGTGCATTTTATGGTGCACTCTTTGCTCCTTGAAGTCACAGGCAAGAAGGCTGGGTAAGATTCACACCCCAAACTGAAAGACAGAAGGGAGTTTGTCACAACTCGCTCAGCCCCCACACTGTCTACTGCTCCTATAGATCCCACTGAAGTGTAGGGAGGCATGGGACTAGCATGTTTACCACAGCCATTGTGTGTCAGATATTGTGCTCTGAAAATATCTTTTCTTCATCTGATGGGCTTTGTGATATATGTCTGATTAACTTCAGGATGAAAATGGGAGATGGGTAGTGGTCTGCCCAAGATGACACATTTAGGAAAGCCAGGCCTAAAGCAATGCTTATATTTGCTGCCTAAACTTAAGGCACACAAATCTTGTTGACCTTTGCCTTCCCCTTGTGTCAAGATAAGTGAAACCTCTGGAACANGTTGCAAAAGCAAAGATCAGACTTCAGGAGTGTAGAGACAAATAGAATCACATTTTAATTTCCTGGCTAGCACAGCACTGGCACATAGCAATCGCTGTAAACACATTGACTGCAGTAATGACAGGGAAAAGCTTTTGGGATTTCTTCTGTAAGATTAAGACAGTCTGAGAAACATTTATCTTGCTCTGATGTCCTAGGACTTTTAATGGCTCTGTCCTTGCTGTAGCCACTCATAGCTGCTCCCTTCTTGGTCACTCCATTCTCTACCACACCAAACTTTTACCACCTCCATCTGTTGTTTCCTCATCCCCTGCAGGGACACATCACTGGCCTCACAGGAGTTATGGAGTTTCGGGAAGACAGCTCGAATCCCTACGTCCAGTTTGAAATCCTTGGCACAACCTATAGCGAAACCTTTGGCAAAGACATGCGCAAGGTAAGCCCTGAGGTCCTTACATCCTAGTCTTCTTGCTTCAGTGCCTCTGAGGACAGCCATGGCTCTAGTTCGTGTCTTGTCCCCAGCAAGGGCTAACTGACAGAGGAAGCCCCTCTGTGCTGATGTTTCCGTGAACTTCTCGGGAGGAAGCACAGAGAAGTTTCAGGCAGGAAGTGCTAACAGCACAAACCTGAGACTAGCAGGGGTTCCTGGGAACCATTTTCTGTTCTGTGGACTAGTAGGGGCCTGCCTGGATACTGAAGGGGATGACAGGTTTTCCCAGAGTTGAGAAGACAGCCTGGCTTCTGAGACAAATGTGAATTGTGGCTAAGGCTGGTGACAGAAGTTATAGCTAGGGTGTCTGCCAGACTCAGGGGTGAAATAAAACCACTGGGAGTCCAAGGGAGAGGAAAAGGAGAGCCAGGAGGGTAGGGTGACTCAAGGTATGGCTTGGCTTTTTTATTTGATGCAGACCTGGCAGGCCAGAGGGATATTTCCAGTGGTGCTGTGTCTTTCTTCTGATGGACTTGATGGATGACTTAGATGTCATAATAGTCAAGGGCTTGGAAGAGTGATTCAAAAGACATCCCTCAGATATGATCTGGATGAACCTGGGTTGGGCTTTTAATGAGTATGAAGGAAGGGCAGAGGCTGCTACCCACCGCCTGGTCTACTAAGCTGCCTTTTAAGCTTTTCCAGAAATGTTCTGTGCAGGAGGACTGTGGGCTTGTTGGGGCCAGAGATGGTAGCTCTCACATTCAGGGACTCAGTCCTCTTGGGAAAGGAGGAAAGCATTCATTGATTGGTACCCATGGTACAGGCTCATGTTAATCATGTATAACCTTTGCCATATACTTTGTGTATGTGGGCGGTGTCTCCACCAGTGATAGTACTTCAGAGATAAAGGATATCCCGGTCAATAATGAAAGCCTTAGCAGGCGATGCATAAACTCTTATCAGAGAAGCCTGTAGCCAAGTTGGAAACCATGCAGAGCTAGGCAAAGTTTAGGTGATAAGGATGCACTACTACCTGGGTGGAGGACTTTGGTTTTGTTTCTAGAGGATCAGGGAAGAGGAGTGAATGTGTGGAGTCATGGAGGGATGAGATCCGCAGCACAGGAAATGGNCAGTGGCAGCACATGGGACAACTGACTCTCTGGAAAGGCTACTGTGTCCTGGAGTCCCAGTAAAATGAACACAATAGGGTCTTTCAGCCATCCTCGATTGGAAGATGGAGTTATGAGTTGGTCATATCAAGTCTAGGGGTGGCCAATACGTATGGCTTGGTGATATCTTAGAACCTAACAGTTCGTTTGTGCTGCCACCCAGAAGNTTAATGACTATGCTGTGACACCCAATAGAGTTAAAGTGTGATTGGCAATGTCAAGGAGGTTGAGGCTGGCTTATGATTTCTGTAAGGGATTGCTCAGAACTGTGACACTTGGTAGAGGGCTAGAGCTGAATGATTGGTACTGGTCTGGGCCAAGACTATAAGAAATTTTTTTTGTTGAGATTTTCATCTGTTAAGAGGACAGAAGGAGAGGGGAGCTCATTCAGGTACTCCGCTGTGATTGTAGAGTATGACAGTCTGCTGAAACCACCATTCCCATCAGCACAGTGCATGGGTGTGTGTCATCCTTGAGTGCTCTCTGAGTTAGTGACTGAAGCCTTGTCTGCTAGTTCCTTCAGTATCTCTCTCACCCTATCCTTTGAGCTCAGCTCCAGCTCCCAGGTTCCCACAGTTTGTGAAATGTTGGCAGTAGGTCTTCTGCTTCCTCTTAGCTTATTCTCAAGTCCCGTGAACCCCATGCCTGTACCCTGCTGGCCACTCCAGGTCCTTGAATGAGGGGAAGCATGGTGTCCTTCACCCCCCATTTCAGGTGTCTGGGCCTTCCGTGTTGCCATGGCAACACCCCTCAAAAATCCTGAAGCCAGTGGGAGCTGGGATCTCTTGGTTATAAGGAGCTTTAGAGCAGGAGGTCTAGATGTAATTGAGTTGGAAGGGAAGCTGATTTTCAAGTGGGATTTANTTTAAAATGTATTCTTTTGTCATTCTAAAACCTGCCCTTAATAACTGCATATCCCAGTTGTTATCTGTCTGCCTAGCGGCTTATCATCGGGAACGNGAAGCTATGTGGGAGGCAAGGAATAGGATTTACTATAGCAAATGTTTGCTATTATGACCCGGGCTACACACNAGAGAGATGGGATGGGGTTCAGGATGAAGGGANGAGAGCANGTTAGGAGTGGGTGTCAGGGGCGTACTGCAGCCGTTGAAGGTGGAGTAGGGCTTCAATGCCCTGGCAGAAAATAATGGGAACTCAGAGTGACTTTAGGAATATGATAAAGAATAGTGACATAGGGTCAAAATAACTGAGAGTGCGTGAGAATTTGAGGGTAGTTTGGGGGTGTTCTGAGCCACACAATGACAATGTAAAGACTAGTCTGTGACCTTTATTACACATGGTCACCAGGAAAACCAACTGGAAAGATGGCTGGATGCTATTTGCTGGGTGAGGTTTGTGCTGTCCTGCCAAGATAATGCATACCACATATATTTAAATTGAAAAGCAGCTACAGCAAACAAAGGCTAACAAAAACCAAGAGTTTTCTGAAGACTGAAGCCGAGAGGAATCATCTGAATTAGGGAACATAGAGATGTTTTTCTTAAACTAAATACCTTGGAGAGACCTCTCTGGGAGGGTGAGTCACCCAGATGCTTTAGATTAAGTGACATCAGGAGACAGTGGATTACTCAGCCCTTGTATAGGAAGGACTGGGTGATCACCTTTCCCTGTAGGGTGCTGGACAAAAACTGATTAAATTATCTAAACCAGGAAGAATGTTCTTGTTGAAGGAGCACTGGATGGCAAAATCAAAAGTCTGTGAGATGGTTCACAGGCAGCCTGCTGTGAGCTACAGACAAATGTTAATCTTCTGTTACTGGGATTGGCCAGTGTCTGCCACAGGGGGCAGTGTTTGCAAGGAAGTCTCTTCCCATTGCAGTAGAGTTGGTTGATTTGTTTGGAGGGTGTCTACTATCTTTCTGATTGGTGCAATGCTTTTTCCAGCCTCAGAACCGTTAAGAGTCCACNAATTTCTACTTGCTTTGATCCTCCTTGCCCAGGCAAACAGAAATATCCAAAGGACAGTTGTATAAGCTAGTCTGCACAAATGTCTTTAGGTTATGACATGAGCAGGGACAAATATATTAGAGACCAGCTACAGTAAAATTTCCTAAGATGGGAATATATGGAAATTGCTCGGCTTAGAACAGGAGGGAGTGTAACAGAAGCATTGAACATGTACTGTAATATGTACTGTATACAAGGATGCATTATAAGTATGGTTCCTCATTGATGCCAAGTCTGTTCTTCCTGGTCCCGCCTCTCCTGAGTTTCAGTAGCCCCTTTTCCTTGCATGGCTCTTACTCAGACTGAAGTTCAGGTAATAATCCACATCCTCAGGATTCTCCTGAAACAGGAGCAGTCAGAGTAATTATCCTGTCCTGCTCTTAGCAGAGAGAGCGTTCCCGTTTGGTTGGTCCATTAGCTTTAGCCATCTGAGGTCATGCTTCTTTGAGTGCAGAACAGACAGACACAGCTTCCTGCCACATAGTTTTATGGATTACAGCAATTCATCACACAGAGTGCCAAAAGCAGAGGCCAGAGATAGGCAGCAGCCCTAACCAAATGTAGCTAGGATTACTAAATTCAGTGTGCTAGGGCTGTTCCTAGCTCTTCTTGTATGCCTAGGATCAGATATTTAAAACAACAAGTGTGAACTGAGTCTTAAGAACTTGATTTCTAAATGAAATTTTATATTGGGAGTTGTATCAGTATCTTTGTGATCAGTGGGAGATGGTAAACCATAAACATGGATAGATTTCTGTCCTTTGCCCCAAGCATGATTTTCCTGGATTGTGACACCAGTTGAAGCCAGAGAACCATTTTCCATTANTCAATCACTGAGATTGCCTGCCATTATCCATCCTAATGACATTGGTGTGGGGGCCTTGTTTCCTTCTATTAACACAGGCTCCCGTGTACAGCAGGACTCTGNGAAATGTGCTCACTGCCTACAGGTGCTTTGAACTTCATTTCCCTGGGTGGCATCAACTTGATTCATTAGCTCAGTGGAGGGCAGTGAATTTCTTTGGGAGAAGGGTGGGGAAGTAGGANGAGCATCCACATAGCCTGTGGGGTTTGCTTTAAGGCATATACACTAGGACTGAGGAGACCCTGGGGTAGCCTTAGAGAACTGGAGGAGAAAATTGAATGANGACCAAGAGAGGCGGAGAAAGTGTTTAGCTCAGTGGCATTCCAGCGTTTTCTCTAGACTCAGAAGTCTGGTCAAGCAGGCTCTTCCTGGGACCTGAATATATTAGACAACTGTAAAGGGCGCATATTATCGTTGCAGTAGGCAAGGAGTCTGGGTAGGGAGATCTGTGCCTTTTTTTTTTCAGGAACTTCTCTCTGTCCTTCACAGATCTACAGTTTGATGTACACCGTTTTCTTTTTTCTTTTTGAAAATTGAGGCCCACAGACTAGAAAATCTTAATGATATCTGTGACCATGCTGGTACCTGGAAGGCAGAGGGAATAAGAGGGGAGGGAGAGGGAGAGGGAGGGAGGAGATGATGGGAGGGGAGAGGAGAGGAGATCCTTCTTGAACATGAGACAGTCCAGTTTTGTGATTCTGTCCCAACTCCTAGCTCTTTGACTCTAGTGTCCCTTCTCCCCCAAGCCAGCACATTAGGATACCACCATCCCTTCCTGCTGGCCTGGGCCCAATAACTTCAATTCCATCACTTAAGCTTGGCTCAGCCTCCCCATTCCAATAGCTACCCAGGGAGATGGGAGATCTCCATCCTCCCTTACTGTTTGATGCTTCTGCTTTTATCTTCTTTGTCAGCTCTGGTTCTTTACAAAAGCTGGAGGTAGACAGGAGTGAAACAGTCCCACCATGATGTGATGTCCCTGGCAGGACTTTGTGGCTACTGATAATTTACAGAATAATAATTACTGATCNTACAGCAGTTGCTATGCGTAGGATCCCAGTTCTCCTGGGCTCCAAAGTACATCATTAGCATTTGCTCCCTATCTACCACACAGTGTTACAGTTTATCCCTTATTTTCAGAGTTTAGAGGTTCTGGGTTGTAAGGGCAAGTTGAAATGGACCTAAGAGCCAGGCTAGCTCTGATAACAAAGCAGATCTGCCTTGATCTGATGACTCCAGGGGCTGGTGACAGGAGTCTGGAAATGAGCACTGTAGAAGGGAGGCAGCTGTGTGCTGAGCTGTAACTCCAGGGTCTAGCCTGGGCATTGTGAAGTGTCTCTAGTAGCTGCTGTCCTAGAGGCTTCAGTGTACAAAGTACAGTGAGAGAAGAAGAGGAGGAGGAGGAGGAAGTAGGAGGAGGAGGAAGTAGGAGGAGGAGGAAGTAGGAGGAGGAAGTAGGAGGAGGAGGAAGAGGAGGAGAAGGAAGAAGAAGGAGGAGGAAGAAGAAGAAGAAGAAGAAAGAAGAAGGAGGAGGAGGAGGAGGAGGAAGAAGAAGAAGAAGTAGAAAGAAGAAGAAACAACAGTAGCAGCAGCGAACCTTGGTCTATTGGATTAACATTCATGCAGCCTATTTCCCAAGTACAATGTCAACTATTCTGAACCTGTGTGCAAGAACTGCTTTTGACAGAGCAGCGACCCAAAACAAACACTGCCACTTTATCCCAATAAAGATGTAAGGAAAAGATGCAATTAAGTATTTCATTTTAAGTAACATTTCATCAGCAGGTGATCATTTACAATAGAATGCTTTGAAAATACAGATAAATGAAATGAAGGATATAAAAGTCAACGATAATCTCTAAACTAATAAATAAAGACCATTTGGACTTTGGGTGTAATTTGTGTGTGGGTTTTCTCCTCTCCCTCTAGATAGGGATACAGAGAGTAGTAGGTATATTTTACAAAATTGCTGTTTATTATATACACATTTTAATGTCCTTCCTTTCCCATTTAGTGGCTTATTGTGAATATTTTCTTATTTCTTAATCTGTTCTTTATAACTATGATTTTTAAAAATGGAAATGTATCTCTAAACTTATGGTAGGCTATTATGAATTTAACCTTCCCATAGGGTGTTTGTTAATGCATTATTACCAAGTTACTGTAGGATGGTGTCCTAACAAACATACAAAATACATGGGATTTTTCGTTATATGTATATTTGTTTCTTTTTTAATGTATGTTTTAAAAAGGGAATTTACTAAACCGAGGATAATGATTATTTTGATATACTTCATACATATTTTCAAATTGATTATGGAAAAGCTTAGCAATTTTCACATTAATCCTATGCTCAAAAAATTCAGTGAGGCATTAAATGGTTCCTAATTTAGTAGCAATATAGAGATGATGCTACTAAATTTGTATTTTATGGTTAAAATATAGTTATTGATCATTTATTTTTCCGATTTTAAAAATTTTAAAAATTATCTCTAAAATCCTGTGCTCATTTATATTGAGGAAAGAAACTTTCTTGTTAACTCATAACTTCTCTTTAGAAGGGAATTGGTAGTTATTTGTGTCGGATATTTGTCTCAATAAATTGCTTGCTTTGGGGTTAACAATGTCTGTACATACAGACATCTAGAATTTTATGTGGTCAAATGGATTTCTTCATCTGAATAGTTTTCCAAGTTTATAATTTTATTCAGTTTGCAAAGATGATTCCATTTATTCAAACTTTCTTTTACTAATTTTTATAGTCTAATTTTCTTTTTAAAAATCTACTAGGGACAAGTATGGAATTAAATGTGATGGTATGGCTTAGTATTCATAGTTTTTCACTAAATATATATATTCCTATATATACCACCCTATATACAGCATATACTTGAATGGCCATCTTATTCTGTGCTATTCTAAGTTTGTGTATCTCCTCATTAGTTGATAATTTAATTTTTTATAGTCATTTTCTTTTCTTCCAGGTTAAATTTATTTCATTTATTTACATTACTGGATATGCATATCTGTAGGTAACCAAATGACCCTCTCCAGTGCCATGAACAGCAAGGCAGCCTCCCCTCACATTAGGAGCTAAGGNGGCTTCAGACTCGCCCACTTCAGTGCTCAGATCAAGGTTCCAGTCTGCCCATCTTTCTGTTTGACCATTCTCAGGACACTGTATTTATTTTCCTTAGAGTTTTGACATGGCTGTGCCAGTTCCAAAGACAGCAGCCCATGGCAGAAGGCTGTTGTCTGCCATAAGTCACCTTTGATGAGTGTGACATGCCTTCCCACTGTGGGCCTGGTGTGTGCTTCTCCATCATGATAATCTGAGGTGTACGAAGGTTCTTCCAGCACTGCATGGGCACTTGGGCTCTTCCGCTCCTGTGTTCTGTGTTCTGCTTGTGTTTAGTGTGTTGTACTTTCACGACGAGGACAAAGAGAACTCATTCTTTATGAGATCTCTGGACAGAACAGAAAAGTTGGGGAGGGGGCATAATTTAACTTTGGGCTTGTCTAATCTAGCAGTGGGTTGGGAGCCCTCACTTTGCTATTTGGAACCATTTTGTCCTGGTTTCTACATTTTGTTCAATTATTTTTCATATCTACTTCACAGAAAATCTTGGCAAATAAAAAGCTCTACACAATATTTACAAACAATTTTAAAAATGCATGTTGGAACAGCTCCCTTCTTATTCTGCTGTTATATACTTGCAGTCTCCTTTTAATTCTCCATGAGACCTCACAAAGATTCTTATATTTCATCTCTAACCTGCATAAAACTAGGTTTGCATAGTCACTTTTGCTGTGTTCTAATGAACTGATATATGCTATCTCTCCCGCTGACCAGTTCCTGGTTTTTGTTTTACTGTTATTTTTAAAGCTGTCATAGGAAGTGCTCAATAATTTATTTTTACGCTCACGTGTTTTAGAATGTGTTGTCTNGAGTAGAGCTATGACTGAATCCTAGTGGCTTTTCTAATGGAAACAGAAGTATAAATGCACACAGAAAAGTATGTATATCTTAAGTGCACCACACCAGGCTTTAAGAACACAAGCATGGCATTGTCACCCAGTCAGAACCAGACCCAGGATGTCTGCAGCACCCTGAGGAATCTTCTTTTGGTCCCATTCTAGGTGCTGCACCCACCACTGACCCCATTTTTACTTTCTACTATCCCTAGTTTTACAGTTAACATACTATCAGACTCTCTCTGCTCTTATAACTGACTGACTGCTTTTGTGAAGTGTGTTTGTGAGAGCCATTATTATCATCATATGTAGTGTTGGATCATACATTGTTATTGTACTTAAACGGAAAGTTTCATTACTGTTCAGGTATAATGAGACCAACAAAACAAAACAAAAATTCTACATTATGAAGGTGTTTCTCATAGATCCCAAGAGGAGAGAGGATACATGACACTGAAGTGTCATATGGGGAAGGAAATATGGAAGTCTCTGAGGACAGTGAACATGGAAAGTTTACGGTACTGTTTCAAGATATAGTTGGCTGATCTTGGTTCTTTGTTTTT
>LZPO01044671.1:49224-65151 GCA_001675575.1 Neotoma lepida
TCTATCTATCTATCTATCTATCTATCTATCTATCTATCTATTAATCATTTAAACTTTGACTGGTCAGGCCTTGAGATAGAGTGGGGTTGGTAGCCAGAGGTTTCTACATAGCTTTCTATAGTTCTCAAGGGATAGGAATGGGGTGAAGTTAACTATAAGACTGTCCTCAAACTGTACCTGGAGGTAAAAACTGTCTTTTGTCAAATACCAGTAGCTACTGAAAAAGCTTTACCTGGGCTGTAGATCATCAGTTGTAAAGGAGTTATATACACTGTGCTAATGCTGTTACCTACTTTGAGCTACATTTTAAGTTGTGAAATTTAGGTTGAGGTTTTTGTTTTGTTAGCAGTGTCTTCAGCATCATGTGTTTTAAAGGCTACTCCATCCACCACTTAAGTGCCTTTGGATTTTCCCACAAATCATTAGGTATGTTTGTGTGTGTTTACTTTTGGGTCTTGCAGTCTGTTTCACTGTCAATATGCTGGAGTGTCTGCCAATATCACTGTGTCTCAATTACTGTAGCTTTTGTCCATTATTGGGTCACATTTGCCATAGTGAGGAATTCTGTTCAAAGTCAATAAGATATAACCAGGCTTTAATTTTCCTTAACTGTATTGTACTTGTCTGTTTTCTGTATTCAGGGAGTACTAGAGTCATAAATTGTGTTTAAAGCATTCATTTGTCTCCCATCTCACAGAACATGCTCCATAGAATCTCTCTTTNTTCTATTTAATTTTTTTTTCATTTTACATACCAACTCCAGTTAACCCTCCTTCCCCTTTTCCTGTCCCCCCATCCCACCCCCCATCCACTTCTCAGAGTGGGTAAGGCCTCCCATGGGGAGTCAACAAAGTCTGGCATACCAAGTTGAGGTAAGACCAAGCTCCTCCCCCCAGCATCAAGGCTGAGTAAGGCATCCCATCATAGGGAATGGGCTCCAAAAAGCCAGCTCATGCACCAGGGATAGATCCTGGTCCCACTGCCGGGGGGGGGCACCCTCAAACAGACCAAGCTACATAACTATCTCCCACATACAGAGGGCCTAGTTCAGTTCCATGAAGGTTCCCCAGCTGTAGGTCCAGAGTCCTTGAGCTCCCATTAGCTGGGGTCAACTATCTCTGTGGGTCCTCCCCATCATGATCTTGACCCTCCTTGCTCATNTGATCCCTTCTCTCTCTCTTCAGCTGATTTCTAGGAGCTCAGCCCAGTGCTTGGCTGTGGATCACTGTGTCTGCTTCCATCAGTTACTAGATGTAGGTTCTATGACAACAGTTAGGGTATTCACCAATCTAATTACCAGGGTAGGCCAGTTTAGGCACCCTCACCTCTATTGCTATTAGTCTAATCTGGGGTCTTCCTTGTGCGTTCCTGGGAATTTCCCTAGCTCCAGGTTTGTCGCTTACTCCACAATGTCTCCCTCTATCAAGCTATCTCTTTCACTGCTCTCCCACTCCGTCCCTCCCCCAGCTCGACCATTCTGTTCCCTCATGTTGTCTTCTCCCATCCCCTACCCTCTATTGCCCCCCTCATCCCAAGTTTACTCATGGAGATCTCATCTGTTTTCCCTTCCCAAGGTGATCTGTATATCCCGCTTAGGGTCTTCCTTGTTTTCTAGCTTCTCTGGAGATGTGGGTTGTAGTCTGATTATACTTTGCTTTACCTCTAATATTCATTTATGAGTGAGTACATACCATGTTTCTGAGTTTGGGTTACCTCACTCAGGATGGTATTTTCTAGTTCCATCCATTTGCCTGTAAATTTCACGATGCCATTGTTTTTTACTGCTGAGTAGTACTCCATTGTGTAAATGTACCACATTTTCTTAATCCATTCTTCGGTTGAGGGGCATCTAGGTTGTTTCAAGGTTCTGGCTATTACGAATAATGCTGCTATGAACATAGTTGAGCATGTGTCCTTGTGGTATGATTGAGTATTCCTTGGGTATATTCCAGAGTGGTATAGCTGGGTCTTGAGGAAAATTGATTCCCAATTTCCTGAGAAACCGCCATACTGATTTCCAAAGGGCTATAAAAGTTTGCACTCCTACCAACAGTGGAGGGAAGTGTTCCCTTGCTCCACATCCTCTACAACATAACTGTTATCAGTGTTTTTGATCTTAGCCATTCTGATAGGTGTAAGATGGTATCTCAGAATCATTTTGATTTGCATTTCCCTGATGAATAAGNATGTTGAGCAATTCATTAAATGTCTTTTGGCCATTTGAGATTCTTCTGTTGAGAATTCTCTATTTAGATTTGTACTCCATTTAATAATATACATGTTTGGTAGAAATCTTCAATGGAGCCATTGGAGCCTGGAGTTTTCTTTTTTAGGAGCTTTTAAATTACAAATCCAATTCTGGTGGTCAGTTTCATGATGGTTGAATTTTGGTTGAAGATACAAACACACACCACACCACACATGTACACACACACATTGAAAAAATTCTTCTTAATTGTTAAATTTATAGTTTTTTGTATCATTAAGTAGGTATAGCATAGGTAGCACTATCTTTGTGTCTTTCCTGTTATTATATCTTGTCTATTTTTTGTTAATTTAGTCAGAAGCTTTATCAATTTTCAGGATGCTTTTTGAAGTGCCTCCTACTCTATGGGCTCTGGGGACTGAACTCTTGCTGGTGTGTTTACCTGCTGAGCCATCTCACCTTTTATGATGTTCTGAAGATTTATCTTTTTGTTTTACTTTTTTATTCTATTGTTTCTCCATTTTATGTTTTAATCCTTTCTACTTTTTTTGGTTATTCCTTTTAATTTTTTGACCATTTTGGGTTTGTTTTGTTTTCCCTCTTTCTGATTTCTTGAAGTAGAATCTTCAATTATTTGAGACAGATGGCATTTTGTAATGTAAGCTTTCAAGGCTATATATTTCCCTACACCAGAACAATTTTAAGCTGCATTCCATTCATCTTAATATGCTTTATTTCATTTGCATTCAATTCTATGCATTCTATAAATTTCCTTTGAGACTTCCTGTCTGGCGCATGGATTACTTAGAAGTGTAATGTTAATTTTCACATGCCTAAGGGATTTCCATCTCTTCTTTGTGGTATTGAATCCTTTTCAAATTCTATTATGATGTAAGAGCCTAACCTGTACAATACCAAGTCTTCAAAATTTGTTGAGTTACTTTAATGGTCCAGGATANGGCATATTTGGCGGATATTCAATAAGCACTTGAAAAAGCATATGTTCGCCTGATATTTGTGGGTGTTCTGCCTATGTGGTTAGACAGTATTGACTGGCTGAACTGTTGAGAATGTAAATATCCTGTTATTTCTTTCTCTCAGGTGCTATGATGGGGTTGTTGAGCTCCTCACCCACACTTCATGAATTTATCACTTTTCCCTTAGCTCTATCAGTTTCTGCTTCATGAATTTTGAGGATCTGTTATTTATGCATACATATATAGTCTTATCAGATCATTAAGTCTTTCTTGTGGATTTATNCTTTTAAGCTTGTGTAAGTAACATCCTTCTTTCTTTCTGGTGATTTTATCTGGTACNACTATAGATACTTCTCCTTTAAANATTAATTTCATATGATATCCCTTCATATTATTTGACTTTAATGCATCCTTGTCATTGTCTTTAGAATGGGTTTCTTGTGAGCAGCATATAGTTGAATAATTTATTAAATTACCCCGATAATATATGCATTTATTGCTATATTCATGTCATTAAAAATTAAAATGATTGATCTGGGGAGATGGCTCAGTGGATGCCATCCAATCCTGATGATCTAAATTCAATCCCTGGAATCCACATGGTGAAACTCTTGTGAACTGTCCTCTGATCTCTACAGGCACAGCTTGGCATGAGTGCCCATCCCCCAATACATATAAACATACCTACATGCATGCATGCATACATATATACTTGCACACACACACATCTATACACAAACACATATATGGACATACATATTTAAATGTAATAAAATATTTTAAAAGGTTTTTTTTTTAATACTTGTAATAGGAAAATCAGCTAGGAGGCTCATCATCCCTAGAGAAAACTGATTCTCCTTCTGTCACCAGCCGTTGATTACCATTTAGGGGTGAGTTGTCTGGTCTACTGCTCTTGTCATTGTGTAGGTCTTGTTTAGGCAATCATATATATTGTTGAGATTTCATGGATGCAGCTTCCTTGTCTGGAAAAGAAACTCCTTCAGAGCAGGCATCGTCATCTTCTAGTCCTCACCATCTTTCCACAGCTCTTCCAAGATTCTCCCTGAGTCATAGGTGAAAGGGTTGCATTGTAGATGAATCAACTGGTGTTGGGCACCCCGTGGTCAGTTATTCTCAGCATTTAAAAAGTTTTTAAATTTTTATGTATTTTCCCCCTTCTCTGTCCTCCCTCCAATCCCTCCTTCCAACCTATGCCCTACTCTTTCTCTCTCAAATTGATAGCCTTTTATTCATTATTATTGTTACATATATTTATGTATTAATACATAACTACAAGCTGCTGAGTCCATTTATTGTTGCTTGTGTGTATATAATTTTAAGGTTGACCAGTTGGCTATAGAGAAACAATCAGTAGCTGTATTTTGAAGAAAGACTAATTCTTCTTTCTCCATAGTCGATCATTGCCTGCAATTCTTTGTCTAGGGGTGGAGCACAATGAGATTTCTCCCTTCTACATTAGCATTTCTTCTGGTGGTGTTATTGTTCAGGACTTGTTTAGGGAGCCATATCATTGAGATATCATGTGTGTGGCTTTCCTGTCACTTCTAGGAGACACACACTCACAGCATATATCTTGGTCCTTTGACTCTTACAGTCTTTCTGCCCCTGATTCCATGATGTTTCATGAGCCTTAGATTCAGGAATTGTGTTATAGATCTATCTGTTATGTCTTGGCACCACATGGTCCTTATGGGACGAAAAGCCACCAAGGTGGTCTCCAATTCTTTTCACTCTGTTGATTGATTATTTTGTCATACAGAGCTTTATAATGAAACCACATTTGCTGACCTTGCTGTCATTTCCAGAGCTATTGGAGTCCTATTAATAAAGTCATTATCTCTTTTTAGAGTTTAAAGTGTTTCCTTTATAGTTTCCTCTAGATAGTGGTTCTCAACCTTCCTAGTGCTGCGACTCTTTATTACAGTTCTTTGTGTTGTGGTGACCCCCAACCATAAAATTATTTAGTTGCTACTTCATAAATGTAATTTTTCTATTGCTGTGAATCATAATATAAATATATAATATGTAGGNTATCTATATATGTGACCCCCAAAGAGGTCCCAAGCCATGGGTACTGCTTAGTAAAATTAGTATTCAGTCAACATTCTCTGTTCTATTTTCTGTCCAGTTGTTCCTTACTCTTTAACTTCTGATTCACCAGGTTTTTGTTGTTGTTGAATATTTTNTTGCTGTTTTCTGATGATTCATATTTTAAAATTAGTTCTTTTCCCACATCTTTTATCTTTTCCATACAGACTTTCACAGACTTTTTAATTATTCACAGGATTATGAATAACTCAGATTAAAATATACATTTTAATTCATTATAATTAGATGCCATTTCCCTCCTTGTGACTAATGTTTCCAACATTAACCTCTTTTAAACCCTACCTCTTTAGACTTATGGTTAAATTATACATTTATTTTAACTCCATAAGATATTGTTATTATTTTTAACTATCATTATTCAGTTACTATTTCATGCTGCCCTAGATATTTACTCTTCAATCATTCTTACCCCTTCCTCCACTTCATCTAAGTATGAGCTACAGAAATTATGCCTGAAAATACAATCTTCTTTTTCCTTTCTTCCTATTTGTCTGGTACCACTATGTACTGGAGAACTCCCTTCAGGGTTTCTTCCAATTCAGGTTTCCTCTTCAATGCAACAGATTCTCTTTGTTGTGGTCTTTCTAAACGTATCTGTATTCCACACTCATTGGTGAAGGCTAGCTTCACTGGGTATAGAATTCTTAGTTGATGTTTTCCTTCCTGCATTTTAAACGTGTCATTGTATTTTCTGTGATTCTGCTATTTTTGATGCTTTCCACTGATTGTTTCTCATTTGAAAGTAAGTTATGTCTTCCTCTCTGGATGCTATTACATTTTCAGTAATGGTACAATATCTAGGTATAGTTTTGCTTCATTTCCCAGGTATAGGACTAATGGAATTATACAATTCTTTATGTTTAAATTAATTATTAGTTTTGCACAATTTTCAGCCTTAATGTATTGCCTTTAGTGCAGTCTTTCTCTTCTCTCAGAAATTCTGGTTACAGCTANGACATTTATTCATGACCTTGGGTTGATGTTTTCCTCTTTTTCTTTGTTTTAAGTCAACACATGCCATATATTTTCTATTTCCTTTAACTTCGTTCATATAAATTTTAATTATATTCCAGCCATCTCTTAAATTATCCACATTTTTCCTGTAATTTTCTTGAACAGGATAACACATAATTTGTAACCTTATTTGGAGAATATTTCACCGTTTTCCACTGTATATTTCAATGACATTTAACAACTGTATGGAGTCATAACTGGGACAAAAATTTCATACACATACATGCACANATATATAAGTACACATATATATCCATACATACATGTAGGATGAGAATGTTTCATTACAATCAATATTTCAAATCTTAGCATNCCCCCCAAAATCTACCCACCCATCTGTCCACCTCACACATTCATTCTCAGTCAACCACTCATTTGCTTTCCACTATAACAAGTTAATTTGATTTTATTTTAGAATTTTATAGAATCATGTCTTCTCTTTTGTTCGTTTACCCAGATTGAACATTTTGTGGTTCATTTATGCCATTCCCTTTTGTTGTAGATTGTTGCCTTCTGTTCCTTACAGGGAAAAACCACAATTTAGTTATCTGTTTATCTGTTAATGGATATTTGTGTTGTGTTTAGATTTTTACGACATTCAATAAAACTGCTACACATATTTGTGTAAAAGGCTTTGCATGGACATAGATTTTACTTATCTTCGCAAGTATCAAAGAAGGAGAATGGCTGGGTCATATGGTAGGTTGATGTTTAGTTGTAAAGAAAATTCTGATGTATTTTCCATTCTGACAATTCTATTTTCAGTTTCCTCAAGCAGTTTAATAGAATTTCAGTTTTTATGCATCCTTGCCTACACTTGGCATAGACAAGCTTAAAATTCCTAACCATTTAATTGCTGTATAGCTTTATGTCAGTGTGGTTTTTATAGTGTGTTTAAAAATAATTTCATATTTCTCAGAAGAGTTGCAAAGATAGCACAGAACATTAATGTATACAGTTCCCTCAACTTCCTCGAATGTTAGCATTTTACATGACAGACATGTCAAAACCAATAAATTAACTTCAGAACAATGCTACCGACTATGGACTTTATTCTGATTTTGTCTCTATGCATAGTAACGTTCCTTTTCTGTTGCTGGATCTTTCCTAGGAAGCCACATAGTATTTAGTCATTGTAATTCCCTGGTCTCCACCATCTAAGATCTTTATCAGTTTTTCCTTGTTTTATACCCTTGATACCTTTAAAGAGGAGTAATCAGGTGTTTGCAGAAAAACTGAAACAATATTTCAAGCCTCTCCATTTTGAGTTTGAGATTTTTTTGTTTGATTAAATGGGAGCNGTGTGTTTATGGGAAGCNCTCCAGGGAGGTGAAGTTCTCTTCTCAGTGTATCCTNTCCATGGCTGGACAGCTGATACTTATGTCTATGGCTGGACATTTGATACCTATGTGTCAGTGGAGATGNTAACCTTGATCACTTGTCTAAGATGATGTCTAAGGCTCCTCCAATGTAAAAACAACTGTTTTCTTTTACATGCATTATTCATTAGAATCAAATCTATGTCTAGACCATGCCTGAAGGGAGTTAATATTCATCCTTAAGTGTTAGTANTATAAAAAGATTATAGCTATATGGTGCAATCTTTGCACCAATTATTAACAGTCTAGGGGACTAGGAGACTATACTTTGCAACTATACAAAAATTCTGTTTGCCCTTAAAATTTTGCCTACTGATTTTAGCATTTGTGTGTTCTGCCTGAAGCATTTACTACTGCTATGCTTGAAGGTTCTTTTATATTTCTTTGATTCCTCTCACATTAATATTCTTGTATAAAGAAGATTTTTTTCCTTTTGCCATGTGCTTTTCTAACCTTCTACCCCTTTGAAGACTTCTTTGTTGTCTTGTGCTTAAAGACTCCGAGTGTATCTTGGATTTTCCTTGCCTCTGACATAGACCTCGACATTTCTCACAGAACTCAGGTTTAATTTTTTTGAGGACTTGTATTTGGAAACTAAGATCTCGGTGATGTATATATCTGTTGTTACTGAGATATCAATGCTTCCAAGATCTTTNAATGGACAGAGTAAGGTATTACATGTGTGTAGTAAATTCAGAAGNGTGTATTTCTGTATCTACTTTTATCTGTCATCTATCTGTCTCTCTCTAATAGCTATTATCTAATTGTCTGCTTGAGCATCTTGATCTGTCTTCATCCTCTGTGTGTGCTTGTGTGAATGTACACAAATAGGTATAAATAGACACATATATGCATGCATAAATGTGGTTTCTAAGTCAATCACGAAGGGCTCAGTCTAGCCTTGCTTATTTGTTATTTCATTCTCTAACAGTTGAATCTGGTTCTCCTTGCCTACAAATTATTACTTGGGAAACCCTTGAATATATGTAGTGTCAGATTCCTAATAGGCTTGTGAGAGATCAATTGACCAACTAAAGAACATTGTTTAACTATAGTTCTTGTGGTATTTAGCCTCACAGAATCCAAGCAAAACACCATTTCCCAAAGCTACTTAGGTCAACTCCCTTTTCCCTCACTGTCTTTAGTGAGGTTGTGCCTTACATTTGTAATGGAATTACGTTTGTGTTTCCACAGTCCATTTTCCATCCTGGGATCTGCTGACATTCTGACTTTAATTTTTGTTAAATTATAAAGTAAAGCTTANAGCCTGTGGTATACAGTTCTTTGTGTTTGATGAATGCACAGTGTTGCATATCAACCAATAGAAAAATTTCAACACTCTAAAAATGGCCAAATGCATTCTTTCCACATTTGACCCTCTAATCTCTCAACTCTCTAGCAGGTCAGTGTCTTGTCCCTACAGTTTTGATGTTTCCAGAACTTCATATAAATGAATTAGACAGTTTGTAGCCTCTGGAATTTGTCTGCCTTTATTTAGGAAAAAATCTACTTAATATTCATCAATGTTGTTTTGTAATTTAATGTCTTTTACTTTTATTGTAGAATAGTATTCCATTTTATTGGTGTAGAATAATATTTTATTGTAGAATAGTATTCCATTTATTTATTCAGCTGTTGAAGGACATTTTGGTTATTTCTAGATTTTGGAATTTTGGAATAAAAGTGTTATCAACATTTGTGTAAATACTTTTATATGAAAATAAATTTCAATTCATTAAAATCAACTCTTTGATGTGGGATTGATGGGACGTGTGCTAAGTGTGGATTTATTTTCATAAGGAGCTGCCAAACTCTTTATCTAAGAGGCTGCACAGTTTTGCATGTGTACCCGCAATGAATTAATGTGTTTTATGCTTCACATTCTCTCTAGGATTTTGCATTTTCAGTTGTTTATTGGTATCATTAATTTTAATCATTCAAATTTGTCATCTGTATGCCTTTTTTGATCATGTGTCCAGCTGGCTGTTATGTCTACTTTCAAAGTGGAATTATTTTGATTAATAGTTGAGGAGAAGCTGTTAATTTTCTGTGTATTCTTCTCTAGAATATTTTTATTTATCTTCTTTATTTTTATTTTATGAGTATGTATAAGTACCTGTATATGTATATGCATACCATGGAGTGCTGCTCTGTAGCCCAGAAGAGGGCATTGGATTCTCCAGAGCTAGAGTTACAGGCAGTTGTAGGCTCCCTGATGTAGATGCTGGAAACTGAACCCAGGTCCTCTGCAAGGGTTTTAAGTGTTCTTAACAGCTCAGTCATCTCTCCAACTTGTAATTGTGTCTTGACACAGGTTGTCCCTTGGCTACGTGTCTTAAAACTTTCCTAATTTTCACTTGCTTTTTAATTTCCATAATAGTTTGTTCTTTTAAAGTACAAGTTATTTGAATGTTGGTACATTGCAAATTTTGAAAATTTTCAATGTATTATGCTTTTAGTGTCTTACTATAACTTCTGCAAACCCAAGAATATTAGAATTTTCTCTATATGCTAGAAGTTTGAAAGTTTTATATTTAAGACTGTTTGGTACAATACAGACTCTTCCTAGGGATGTGTAACACACGCATACACACAGGGAGAAAGAGAGAGAGAGACAGAGAGAGAGGAAAAGAGAAGAGAGGAGAGAGAGAAAGAGAGAAGAGAGGAGAGAGGAGAGAGAGGAAGAGAGAGAACGAACCATTTATCCCCCCAAAAGGAATCTAGGAATCCAGGATACCAAAGTAATAAATGCACCAAAGTTCAACTTGGTAAACCAAGGGGCTTTCATTGGGTTTATTATTAGGAATATGGGTGAGGGGTCATGTACAGAAGCAGGTATGACTCAGAAGAAGTTGCATCACAGAAAAGCTAACCCCAACATGGGTCAACTCTCACAAAATCTCCTNAAGCTCTCTGCTTGTAGGCAGTTAGCTCCACATTCTAAGAATCTCCAGGCAGCTGGGCTGGGCTGTCCTTCCTCAGGAGTGGTTTACTTTTTTCATAAAGTTGTGGAGGGGCCAAAGGTGTCCAAGTCCCAGCTTTCCAGACAGGTGGCCTTCTGTTTACTCCTGTCTTCTAAGGCTTCTCCCTCCCTCCTGGAGGGAATGTTTCAATTCTGTGGAAACTGCCATTCAACAGTGGTTCAATTTGGGTTTGTATTTTGTGTCCTTGTCAACTTACGTGTTAGTAAAACAGTAGGTTTGGTGTCATTTACTAAGATTTTCTCCATAGGAAATAAATTCAGGCATAAATATAGTTCTTCCCAATCTTTCTTTTCTCTTTTTTCTTTTCTTTTTCTTTTTTTTTGGGCTTATTTATATTCAATAAACATTCTAAGGAGATGGTGGTTGGAGATTATGAGTTAGGTGTCATTCTCTTCTTTGAGTCCTTTCTTAGGGAGAAGGCATTTGCTTGATATTATTGTAGTCTTCTCTTCTAGAAGCCTTCCATTAGGTGAATAAAGTCCCCTTCTGACCTTACTTTATCAGGAGAGGTTCTCTTTAGATCATACTTTGATGTTGAATTTTGTTGAATGTTTCCTAGTAATGGGTTAAGATTATATTATGTAAATGTTTCTCTGCAGGTTTCTAGTACTATGGAATGGTGGTTTTAAGGGTTGACTTTTGTTGTTGTTTTTATTGCTTTAGAAAGAGGGTGTAGTATATTCCAGGCTGACCTTAAATTTGCGCTGTAGACAAGGATGACCTTGATCCTTTGCCTCCCTCTCTCTTTCAAGTAGTGGGATCTCAGTCGTATACAGTCACGCTCATTTGGAACCCAGGGTCTTGTATATCTATTGAAGAAGCTGTCCTCCAGTTTTCTTGTAATGTCTTTTTTGTTTGATTATTAGGGTGTACTGACCTCATAAAATGAGTGGGTAAACACACACTTTCTCTCTCTCTATCTGAAAGAGTATGTATAATTTGTATAGTTTCTTCCTGACCCATTGATGAAGCTATCTGGGCCAATGCCATCATTTTTTGAAAGGTTTTTAAAAAACTACACGGTAGGTAACTTTAATCCAGTTAGCAGGATATTTGGATTTTGTATTTCTTCTGAAGCAGACATTGGTAGTTTGTGTCTTTCAAGGAACTTCATTTGAAAGTCTATGGTAATTTGNTTAGTTCATTACAGATGCTAGAAGTATTTATCTTTTCTGTTTATTTTTTGGCCAATGTAGCAATAGATTTATCAATTTTATTGATGTTTTTAAAGAACCAGCTTTTGACTTCATTGACTTTCTCTGTTGTTTTTCTATTTCGAACCTTAATGATTTTTTTGTTCTTTTTTTATTTTGCTCCACTGTTTAAGTTCAGTTTCTTATTTTTTTCCCTTTTAGTTACTTAATGTGGAAAAGTTGATGACTGATTTTGTGTGTTTATTCTTTCTTTAATATAATCATTTAATTCAATACACACATTTCCCTCTGTGTCCTGTTAGGTTGCATTCCATAAAATTTGATAAATGATACACCTATCCATTTACTTAATTTTTTAAGTTTTATTTTTATTTATTTTTAGTGTTCATTTATTTTTACNCTGTCTGATATTTATGTTTTAACTGTGGCTTTAACCTAAGCAGCATATGGCCAAACATTACCCTTTTCACTGTCAGCATCTGTCTTTCATTGGAATGTTCTGAATATTATCATTTTATGATGTCATTGATAAGGCTAGATTTTGCCTAGCGTATTATTGTTTTTTTTTTATTCTACCTTCAGTGTGGTCCTCCATGTTTCTTGTCTTGTTTTGAGTTATCTGAGCATTTTTATTTTATTATTTGTTTTTTGGATGTGGTTTTTCTTGTATCAGTGCTTATGGAATTATCTACAGCCCATGCTGTTCCACTTCACATCAAATATAGAAAGCCATGACTCTTCTTCCTTATCCTTACATTAATTTTATTATTACAGTATGTTAGTTATATCTTCATCCATTGGAAATTCCACTAGACAATGTATTTTAAAGTTTTTATCAGTTACACACATTTAAAAGGCTTAAGACAAGAGTCAGGGATGTTAAATATTCACTGTTTGCTTTCTTCTTCTTTCATTCCTGTGTATCNACATTCCCCTTTGGTATCATTTTCCTCTAGATGTAATTTACTATATATACAGCTTTAATACTGCAACATTGGTGGCAAAACTTTCTTTTCCGCCCTCAGAGAATGTCTTCATTTTATTTTTTCTTGAGAGATTTTTTCACAAATATAAAATTCTGGCTACCATTCCTTTAGTTAGTGTTCTGTGTTTCAAACACACTGTTCTGACTTTCCTGGCCTTCATATGCTCTCCTGAGATGTGTGTGGTCATTTTAATCCTGTTTTTTCTGGATATGATGTGTTTTTCCAGAGATGCCTACAGTAAAGCTCCTTTTGGTTTTCAGCAATTTGGTTAAGATGTGTCTAGACATAGATTTCCTTGTGTTTATGTGTTTTGGAATTCATTAAGTGTTGAAATTTACACATGTATATCTTTTATCAATCTTGAGGGAGTTTCTGTAATCATTGCTTTAAATATTTTGTGCCTGAAAAGCTTTCTCTTCTATGGAATTGTCGTGGGACACATATTAGAACTTTAACATTGCTCTATAAGTCTGGAAACCCTAGCCATCCTTCGGTCACTTGCTAATCCTCATTTATCTTTGGTTTGAATTATTTCTGATGTCACGTATTCAGGTGTAATGAATACAAAGCAATAGATGAGTATTTCTGTAGTAGCTTTATGTCCAGGTACTATACCTGCTANCACCATGATATCCATAGGAGACCACTTAAGGGAAACAGAGAGAACAGAGGGAAAGAAACACACACACCACCACCACCACCANCACAGAGAGATGGAGGAGGGGGAGAAGGGAGAGAGGAAGATAGAGGGAGAGAGAAAACATCTACATTTGAACAGTTTGCTTCTTTAGTTTTCACTTTCATAATTTGTTTTCACCTCTGTAATTTGCTTGAGCTCTTCCCTCTGTGGAACACTCAGGCAATTATTTTCTACATTTTGTTCGAAAATTGTATTTTCAATAAACTAGAGGACTGACTGCCACAGACTCTTGCCACAGGAGAAACTGGAACTCCAGTCCTGTGCATTTCAAAGACATTTAGGGAAGTAAGGAAATCATTTAGCTTCCATGTTTGCTGTCTGTAAGAAGGCCTCTACANCTGCTTCATTACTGCTACTATCACAGACAGCATTGTTGTGGGGACACCCTTTGTGCCATTTTGAAGAATATTTTACAGATATTAAGTTTCGTATTTCTAATTCTCTTCCTTTTCTAGCTTAAGAAATGCAATTTAAAACCTCTATTGTCTTGGTTATTTAAAAATATTGNTTGAGAATTTCATATCTATATATTCATATAGTGTGTGTATGTGTTTTGATCAAATTCACCTCCTATTCCTTCCATTTCATTTCCTCCCCATTCCCTTATCACTTTCCTCTCCTAACTTTCTGTGCTCTTTCTTTTAAACCTACCGAGTCCACTTAGTGCTGTCTNTATCTGCATGGGTATAGAAACATCTAGTAGAGCCTAAGTAGCCTTTCAGACACTCTATCCCTAAAGAAAACTATCTCCCAGCCGTCATCAACCGTCAATAGCTCCACAACCAGAGGTGAGACTACATGAGCCTCTTTCCCATCCGTGCTTGAATTTTGGCTGGTTTGATCTTACGTAAGTCTTGTGCATGCNATCATAGACACTGTGAGTTCATGTGTGCAATGACCCTATCATGCCCCCAAATGACTGCATCCTTACAGATATTCATTAGCTCTACCTCTTACGGTCCTTCTGCACCCTCTTCTGTGGTAACCTCTGAGGCTTAGGAAAGTATGATATGAATGTAACATTTATGGCTGAGCATGCCACAGTCTTTTGTTCTCTGCATATTGACCAGTTGTGGGTCTCTCTATTAATCACCATTTACTGCAAAAACAAACTTTTCTGATGAAAGTTGAGAGGTGCACCAATCTATGGACATAAAGGTAAGAACTCAGGGAAAATTTATACTGTATCCTTTTAACAGAATAGTAGCATTAGGTTCTCCTCTGGGGAGTTGTTTCTGAAGTCATCCAGTAGTTCATCATTGCTCCTTTTATAGGAGTATGTTTTTCTGTAGCTGAAGATTTTCTCTGCATCTGATTTTCAATAGGTTGTCTATAATGTATCTAGGGACTTATGGGCCTATCTTGTCATGATGGTCATTGTTATGGTTGTAGGCATCACACTGACTATTGATTGTTTCTTCCCTTGGCAGCTAATATACATATCCTGTACTATGAGAGCTGGTTTTCAGTAAGGGGGCATCCAGGTCAGATCCAACTCTATTCCTCCAAGTCCTGTGTGGTGTCTCCAGCAATAGCATCTTACCTTCATATTCTGGGCGGTAACCAAGGCCAATGGCGATAGCCTATGATTTTAGACCAACAACTCAAAAGGAGATTGCTCATGCCTGGTACTAGGGTTTTTGTTAGATGGTTATAGTTATTGGGGTCAGTATTATTATTCTTTGCCAGTTAATTGATATTTAAGCCACAACATAAAGCCTTCCAGACC
Organism: Neotoma lepida; assembly: GCA_001675575.1. Classification (NCBI taxonomy): domain Eukaryota; kingdom Metazoa; phylum Chordata; class Mammalia; order Rodentia; family Cricetidae; genus Neotoma; species Neotoma lepida. Next base: position 64,484 of record LZPO01044671.1, read on the forward strand.
TGCATTTTCTTCCTTGGAAATTTCAGGTTATAAATTCAATTTAGAATTCTAATTTTCTATAGTATCAGTTTTGGTGATTTGAATCTGAAAATACTTTTCTCAAATTTATTGTTCCAAATTTTGTAGACTATTAATTTTATAACAGTCATTTAATTGTTATTTTCATATCTGTTGAGTCTGTAGTGATGGCTTTTTTTCAGTCATTAACAAGATGTTTAATGCTTTCTTTTTGTCCTAGAAATCATTCTAAATGTAGTTTTCTCAAGTTTTACTGGTATTTTCAAAAGCAAATTTATGCTTTTTCTCTTTAGGTAGTCAATTTCATTGATTACTCCTTTTAAATATTTCATTAATTTTACTTATTTTATTTAGTTGAAAATATTTCCCAATTTTTATTATAACTTTGACATGTTGAATTTTTATAACTTGATATTTAAATTTTATTATTCAGGTTTATTTGAAAATATTTTTATCATTGATTGTTGATTAATTTTTACTTGGGTCACAGAATATTCTCAGTGTGATTTTTGTCCTCTGAAATCATTGGAACTTGTTTGGTGGTAGCAGTAGTTAGTTCAGGTGAGTAGTGTATATGTATAACTAGGTGATAGACATAGTTAGTATTCCATAAGTGCCTGCTAGTTAAGGATATGACTAGTGTAATACTT
>LZPO01044671.1:83696-100164 GCA_001675575.1 Neotoma lepida
GAATGACTTAAAAAAATCCGTTTATACAGTATAATATAATGGGGCCTTATATTGGAAGGTTGGATGAACGTTGTGTGTGTGTGTGTGTGTGTGTGTGTGTGTGTATACAGTGGATGTGTGTACTTTCTACTGTACATTATCTGTGTTCTGTGTATGTGCACACACACAGTCCTCTCAGGCATACTAGGTCCCAGACTTGTATGACTTTCTTGCCAAGCAATGAAGGGTGACGATAACCCTTTTCAGCTAACGTAAAGCATCACGTATCTCCTGGAGGTAGCATGGCCAGGCTTAACAAGTGTCATTTGTCACATCTCATTAAGCAGAATTCAATCACATGGCTGTGCAAAAGTGGAAGGGAGGTTGGAAACGGAGTGTGACCATATGCTCAGAAACAAAAGGAAACATACACACACACCACCACCACCACCGACTATTTGGTAACCAGCTAAAACAATCAGCTACAGATAGACCTCCTGGGCATCAGTTAATGCTTTGCCTTTATTCTATCACAAAGCATGCACAAGGGCATGTTGTAGCAGACACCATATTCTGATCTCATCCAAAGACTGGACGTTACCACTTGATGATGGGCTTCCTAAAGACACTGCAATTTGTGATGGTAAAGACAAGCAAATCTGTGCCCCTGGCTGCCTCCAGCTATTGCCCACAACCACTCAACCCACAGTCTAAGAAACAGGTCAGAAAAAATGCAGAAAGCACTCCCACTGNAGATAGGGGATAGGAGATAGAAGTGTAGTTGGTTTTTTTACTCTTTAGGGGCCTGCCACCCAGCTCCCAAATAAATAAACAGAGACTTATTCTTAGTTATGAATGCCNAGCCTTAGCTTAGCTTGTTTCTGGCTAGGTTTTCTAACTTAAATTATTCTCTCTTTAACTACATTTTGCCTCTAGGCTTTTTACCTTTCTTTATTCTATATATGTTTCTTTCTTCTTACTTTGTGGTTTGTTGTGTGGCTGGCCCCTGGTATCCTCCTCTCCTTCTTATTTTCTTGATCCTCACTCTTCTCTTGAGCCTAGATTTCTCCTCCTGTTTATTCTCTCTGCCTGCCAGCCCCACCTATTTCTCTCTCCTGCCTAGCTATTGGCCATTCAGTTCTTGATTAAACCAATCAGGTNTTTTAGACAGGCACAGTAACACAGCTTCACAGAGTTAAACAAATGCAACATAGTTAAACAAATGCAACATAAAAGAATGCAATACATCTTTGCACCTTTAAGCAAATATTCCATAGCATAAATAATGTAACACATCTTAAACTAACATTTCACAACAGAGAAGTGTTTCTCTGCACTTCATGAAATGCAGGGCTCCCTGGAAGCTTCTGTGAGTGCCTCTGCCTTGCCATTGGACTGGTTCTGCTCTCTGCAGACCCCACCCTAACCTCATGGCCCTTGATCGTCTCTTTAGAGCTTTGTTAACATCCATAGATACATCTGTGGCAGGAGAACATGCATATAGGCTTATGAATTGTTTCTATAGTCGAGGCTTGTGACCCCTCAAATACTCAGAGATAAACCTGACCCAGTGTTATCATGAGAGTAAACGATTATTTAATGAATATCCATCAAGATTTAACATCTAGATGATTCCAGGCCCAGAAACCCTTCAAAATGATTCTTCCTAGAAAATTCCCATATTTCAGTTTTCTTAAAATATATGTTACCCTTTTTCCCCATCAATAGAAAATTTTATTTTGAAAGACTGACATGTTAGAGATCAGGTACCTCACAGTCTCACATCCAGGAGATTACATGGAAGTTAAGCATTATATGACCTTGTTCAGATGAGTCCCTTGCCTCCCCTGATGCTGCATGTATGTCTTGTCCCTGAGTCAGTTATCCTGTACAACTCTAGTCTTTGTCTTAGTTTTTCTTGAAGTTTTTCTTCCCTGGGCACTCCAGGAAGGTTTTATTTTGACCTACACAAGTGTGTTATGATGTCTTTATATTTTCAGAGTAAAATGGTTCTGATAATGCTTAANGAAAGAATCCCAGTAATCATAGTCTATGCATGTGTGCAGACTCATAGCACCTTGGAAGAGTGATTGTCTAGGACAGTGGGTACCACTCAGGTCACCTCTCAGTTAAAGTGGGATTTGTGCCTAGTAGAACCTCTGCTTATATAAATGTCATAATACCCTGCTGTATTAGTGCCATTCCTTGATGCTATGACAAAATACTTGACAGAATATCTTTAAAGGATATTCAATATCTATATTAACTCACAGNTTAAAGGGATACAATCAATTCTGATGGGAAAGGNATGACTGTAGCAACCGGTGTGGCTCAGGAAGCATAGAGAGCTTAGACCTGGAAGAGGGGCCATGCTATATCACTCATAAGACCCAACCCAATGACCTAGTCCTCCCAGCTAGGCCTCATCTCCAAAGGGCTTCACAATCTCCCAAAACAATGTCACCAGCTAGGGGATAACTATTCAAACAAATNAGACTATAGGGGGCTTTTTCACTAACCCCTGACATTCTATACCTGGCCCTATAGGTTTATGACCATCTTATGATGTAAAATACGTGCACTTCAGCTTCAAAAGGTACCATAGTTTTCCATCCCAATGCTGCCCAAAGACTCTCACGAAACCTAAGATTGACCATCTCTTCACTGTAATCCCTGGAAAAACCAAGTTATACATTTCCAATATACAGAGGTGTAGAGTAAGCAGTCCCATTTGAAAAGGAAGGAAGGGAGACAGGGCAAGAAAAGGCTGGACCATGGCAAGATTGAAAACTATCGGTGCAAACTCTAAACCTTGCAACTCTGTACCTGGCGTATGTGGCAGCAGCATCTGCATTGTTCATCTTGGATAGTTCTACCCTAGTCTCTGTCGTCTGTAGCGTATAGAGTTTATATCTCTTGGAACAGCTCTGCTTTGTGCTTGCAGCTTTCGTGGGTGGNTATACTATGGTTCAGTCGAACATCCTGGAGTCTCCATTACAAATTATGCTTACACACACACCTTCATGTGATAGATAGCATCCCACGGCTTTCTTAAAGGGAATTTGACTTTGCCATATATTGCCTGATCACAGCAGCTTTCCGAAATCTTGGCACAAGCCTGCATGAGCCTTATTACTCTTCTGTTTTTGTATGCCTGTGAAACCAGTAGCACATGAGCAATGCCATGTTCTGTTCCCAGCTCGAGATTTAGCCCATGCCCTGTAAAATAAAATGGCCTCTAATGCCTAGGGGGATGAACCTATAAAAATATTTCCCTTGAAGTTGCTTTTCAAGCGGGGAACTCGTGAAACTGACTTCTCATCAGGCACCGTCTTTTCAGATGAATTTGCCTTTTCCATCCTACAGGCTTTGATTGGTAGGATGTTGGTCTCTAGGTGCTGTTCCTGTTGTCTCTATACAGACTTCATGAGTTTTCTTTAACCACACATGTATAACGTTAATAGTTCCTGGTACTTTGTCTGTACCTGATATGTCTGCAGCTTAAACTCATTCTTGTTTCTGTCTTAGCCAACTGTAAACCTTTCATANCTTTCTGTNCCATTTGCTGCTTTGTGTCATTGCAAACCTGAGTAAGACCGATTAGTAGTATCGGCGATACAACTTCTATATAATTTCCTCTGCCAAACAAATTAGTCTGTTGCTTTTGAAATCAGTCCCACTCAGACTTTTTAGGACATTTNCAGAATGTATCCAGGTGCTTTGCTTTAATGTGGCACAAATGACCTCTAGTCTGATTCCTGATGTAGTACTCTGACATCTCATGAGCCTGGCCTCCACTATCCNNATTTTCCTTGGTGTCATGGTCTTCTAAGCATCCATGATACTGTCCCTATNAAGCATTGCCTTTAGCATTCCAGGGCTTTTCTAGTCAGGAGCTCCAACCTCTTCCACATCCCTCCCATAAACTAGCTCCAAAGGCCTAAGAACTACACAGTTCTATCATAAAATCAACACTCTTTTTATTTTGATGTCATTTTTGTTGGTTTTATGTGTTTGTATCCATGTTTGTGTATGTGTAAGCAGATATACATGTATGTCTGTATGCATTGGAACGAAAGGTCAATCTTGACATCTTTAATTGCTTTCCACCTTAATTTTTGAGACCGTGTCTCTCACGAAACCTGGAGTTCACTGATTAGATTAGGCCAGCCAGCAAGTCCCAGGGGTGCCCCTGCCTCCCCCCCTCCAGTCCCGGGATTGCAAGTGTATGCCACCATGGCTGGCTTTCACATAGGGGGAGATAAGGATCTAATACAAATCCTTTGTGTGACTCACACTTTACCCTCTGACACATTTCCTGAGTCCCAACTGCCCCACTTCTTGGCATGGATTTTTTTTTGTGTGTATTAGTTACTTTGCTCATCACTATGGCAAGTTATCTGGCCAAAGCAACTTAAAGGGGGAAGGATTTCCTTTTGACTCATTGTTTGAGAGGTTATGGTCAATTATAATAGGGAAGGAATGGGTTAGCTCAATGGTAGCGGGAATCTAACATAGGCATTCCCTGCTTTATTATATATAATCTTAGAAGAAGAAATAGAGAAAGATGAATGATAGCACTCAGGTGACTCTCTTTTTCTCCTTTGCACTCAGACTAGGACCCCACCCAGAGATTGGTGGTGTCCACATCCAGGATGTGTCTTCTTTTAGTAACCTCCAGAAATACCCTCATGGACATACCAAAAAAAGTGTGCTTCACTAATGACCTAGTCATCATCCTAATCTAGTCAAACTGGAGATAAAAATTAACCATCAAACTTTCTAAATCTCAGTGTTTAATATTTCCTGACAATCATAAAGCCATTCTCTAGTAGGTTGTGGGTCAGTGACAGCAAAAGACTTAGTTCTTTGTTAAATTTCTGTCCAAAAATTGACTCCAAATAACTCCACTTAGTGAGGATGAAAGACATGAATTCTTTTCTCTACATTCTTTTTTACTTTTTGAGACAGTGTCCTATGTACCCTACCTGGCCTCAGACTCCTTAGGTAGCCAAGTATTGCCATGAAATCCCTACCCTCGTGCCCCTAGCCTTCTAGNTGCTAGTATTACAGGCAAGCACCACTGCAGCTAGATTCTCATTACTGGACAATGCAAAATGTATTCTGTAGTCAGAATGTGTTCATGGGAGTCACTCCTACATTCCCAGAATGCCCAGCACCCTCAGTAGAAGACCTGAATTCCTTATGCTTTGCCGCATAAGATAAGAGGCAGGAATCTGTCTCCATGGCAAGAATACTGTTAATGATCTGATTGTCCACCTGGTTGAGTAGGGTTTGGGTCTATGATGCCCAGGGGATGGTCTTTGATCACAAAGCCCAAATCAGCTATAATTTCTTAGAGTGATTATGGACATGATGTTTGTATGGCTAGCAACATTTCTCTGTTCCNGAAAGTCTGACTCTGAGGACACTGAAAGCAAAAGAGTGGTACAATCCTTGGAGGTTTTTCTAGTCCACTCCACTTCCTCCCACTGTTACTTATTTTCTTTCTTTTTTTGACACCATGCCAAGGCATGCTCTCAATGAATGTCTTGATGAACATTGTAAACTGTCTGAAATCTCTTCTGGAAGAAGATTGAAAGGCACACATACTCTGTCTTACATATAAATGTTTTCTAGAATAGTCTGAGGAGGCCTCTGTGACCATACTAATCCATGCCCCAAAGCAGGCATCAGGAGCAGTAAGGCCAGGGGGCCTGTGAGCAGTCAGGGACGGTATGGATTAATAACCATTCTCTTAACTTGAATTGGTTTCTGTCCAATACTCATTTGTCTTATTTCCATAAATCCTTTGAGTTTTGCCCAGTTATCTATTCTTCAATAAGGCTTTTTGGGGTCCACTCTACTTAAAATTTAAACCCCCCAACACGCCTAACCTCTCATTATATAACCACTCTTTTTTGGGGGGGGGGTTTGAGACAGGGTTTCTCTGTGTAGCTTTGTGCCTTTCCTGGAACTCACTCGGTANCCCAGGCTGGCCTCGAACTCACAGAGATCCGCCTGCCTCTGCCTCCCGAGTGCTGGGATTAAAGGTGTGCGCCACCACCGCCCGGCTATATAACCACTCTTAATTGCCTTTCTTTTGCTGTTCTAAAACACCGTGACCAAGGCAATTTTTTAAAGCATTTATTTGGGGGTTCACAGTTCCAAAGGGTTAGAATCCAAGACCATAATGTAGGGAACGTGGCAGCATGNAGACATGACTGTGGAGCAGTGGCCAAAGACTCACATCTCACTCCACAAGCAAGAGACTGAAAGAGNTAACTGGGAATGTCATGAGCTATACCTGTGTCAAGTGACATACCTCCTCTAACAAGATCATACCTCCTAATCCTTCCCGAACAATTACACTAGCATTCAAAACTATGAGCCAATAGGGGCCATTCTCATTCAAACCACCACATGGTGACTCATATTCGTGTTCTAGGGCTTTACCAAGAAGCAAGATCCTATATGAAGCAGAAGGGGAGGAAGTAGATAGAAGAAAGGTAGAGAGAATCAATAACCAGTATAGCTTGAGGCCCATGCCATGAGAGGAAGCTCATGCCTGATACTGGATGGCCAGGAGCTGGAGGCTGGATAGCCCAGAGACCTAGGATAGAAGCAAACACGACGCACAATAAAAAAAAAAAGCAATGAAATTATTTCTACTGATATTCTGCTGTACTCATAGATCAGTGTCTAGCCAAGTTGTCATCAGAGAGGCTTCATCCAGCAACTGATAGGAGCAGACACAAAGACCCACAGCCAAACATTAGGTGAAACTTGGAGAACCCCACAGAAAGCAGGGGAAGAGTGGGAACCAGAGGGGTCAAGGACACCTAGAGAACACAGCCCACAGGATTAACTAGGTAGGGCTCATGGGGGCTCACAGAGACTGAAGTGACAATCATAGAACCTGCATGGGTCTGTGCTAGATGTTCTGCATCTGTGTTATGGTTGTGTAACTTGGGGTTCTTGTGGGACTCCTAACAGTGGCAGTGGGGTGTCTCTGGCCCTTTAACGTACTCATTGGACCCTTTTCCTCCTGCTGGGTTGCCTCCTCCAGCCTTGACGTGAGGGTTTGTGCCTAGTCTTATTGTAACTTGCCATGCTGTATTCAGTTTTTATCCCAGGGGATGCCTGCTCTTTTCTGAGAGGAGACAGAGGAGGAGTGGATCTGGGGGAGAGGAGAGGGTGGGTTGGGGGTTNCGAGGAGTGGAGGGAGCTGAAACTGTGATCAGGATGTAGTGTATGAGAGAGAGAAGAATAAGTAAAAGAAAGTGTCGGCTGAGCAATCCTAAGATCTGTGAGTTGGTAAACCAGAGACCCTGGAGAGCTAACAGTATAAACTCCAGCGTAAAGACTTCAGACTCAGGAGGAGCTGGTATTTCTGTTTGATCGTGAAGGCAGGAAAAAGCCAGTGTCCCCATTTGAAGGACAGCAGGCACGGAGAATATCCTTTACTCTGAAGAGGGTCGGGTTTCTTGTTCTGTTTAAAGCTTCACCTGAGTGGGTAAGTCCCACCTGCATTGTAGAGGAAGCCTGCTTTGCTCAGGGTACTGATTCAAATGACAAACTGATCCAAAGCACCCAGGAGAAGGACTGTATCTGGGCAGCTGGTGCCTCTTCAGCTGACACNTCATGCCAGCCATCAAGCTAACACATTTTGACTTGTGTGGTTTTTGCTGTCTCCCCAAACTCGGCAGCGGTGTAGAGCAGTGCAGTGACTTGGTGTCATCTAGTTATTGTTTGTCCTCAGGGTTTAGAAGACNTGGCATACTCAATAAATATTTGTTAATGAAAAGAAGAAACATTACTTTCAAGCTCTCAATATAACAACACCAATAACAATAATAATAATGACAATAATGGTCACCCTGCAGAGGTCTCCAGACAGGCATTGATCATCAGTGTTCCAAGAATTTTCTCAGTTATGATGTAGATCTAGACTACCATATGCATGTATGTGCACCCCCCCCCACACACACATTGCTGGTCTGACTGTTAATTGTTAAGCATTGTAATTAGTATTGTTACTGTCATTNTCATTTTATGCTACACTTGTGGCTCCCTGACCTAGCTGGCTTTTCAGTTTAGGAATGTTATGAAATTCTTATGAGAACATTAATTTGGATTTATTATAATTAAACTTTTAATTTGTGCCTTTAGGAAGATTAATTTTGAGACAAAAGACTAACACAAATAGGTCAAACAAATGTTTAACTATTGGAAATGACTGACCTCCTAAAGAATCAGCAACCTCTATAGAACATTTTTGGAGACATACTGATTTAGGTGGTCTTTTTAAAGACTACACATTCCTGAGTTCAGATCTGTGCCCACNTATTATTGGCTTGTGACTTTGAACTAGGTTTCTAAATGTGCAATACATCTCTGTTTCTATGTAGGAAAATGAAAAGGATACTTTTTATTTTTTAGGCTTAAATTGTGATCCGTTGAGGCTGAGGAGATGGCTCAGCCAGGAAAGTGCTTACTGAACAAGCATGAGGACCTGAGTTTGATCCCCAGCACCCACTGAAAAAGCTGGAGTGTGCACCTGTACTCCTAGATCTGGGGAAGGCAGAGAAGAGAGGATTCTGGGGCTTCCTGGCTGGCCAGTTAGCTGAATCAGTGAGCAACAGATTGTGTGAAAGACGTTATCTTAAAAAGTAAAGTAGAGAATGATTGAGCGAGACATTTGACATCAACCACAACCCCCACCCCACCCCACATGCACATATACACATGCATGTATACACACACACACAAATGGAATCCTTGTATGCACAATGCACAACACAAGTCCAGGCATGAATTAACTATTTTCAAAAGTTTTTCAAGGGCACAGAGAGGCCTCAACAGTTAAGAGCACTTGATGCTCTTGCAGAAGACCTGGGTTTGATTCCCAGAAGCCACATCAGGCAGATCACACACACACACCTGTAACTTCACCAATTTCAGGGCATCTAATGTCCTCTTCTGGCTTCTGCAGGCACCAGGCACCCATGTGGTACACATAGATACATGCAGCTACTCACACATAAATATAAAATAATAAAATAAACAAACATTTAAAGTTTTAGTTAAGAGATTTAAAGTAATGAATTCATGTGTTTTCAGGCAAGTCCTCCAAAAAGCACCCCACGANCTAAGGGTTAAAACTATTTTCCAACATCATGGCGGCATTTTCTTATCTGAGTTGCTTATTTTCAACTGGTCTGTCACCACTATATTTCAGNTTCTAGAGTTAAAAGTGTCATATTTTACAGAATAAAAGATTATTCATTTGTCAGAAATATGCTATGAAAATAACCATATTTCAGAGGATTTCAGAGGACAAAGGATGCATTTCTGGCANNACCAATAGTACTCATGCAGCATCATGGGAACATATAGAGGTGTCTCAATATTGAACAGGAGCATTCTTCCCTAAATGATATTATGACTCAAGAATCCAGGGGAATTAACTTTTGCTTCTTTCTAGTGGAGAAAAAGTTAGCTTTAATTTGATAGTGACTTTTAAAAACTAGTTCTGCTGCCTTCACAGTCCACATGAGAGTGAGATTCAAATGCAGGCTCTGTACCTCACAGGTACCTTCCTTCTCACATTGCTTTTAGTGGGGAGCCCGGGGAAGGCCTCAGAGTTCTGCAGGCACCGGGGGAAACTGCTGTGACTCAAAAAACATGCGATACAGGTACTCCTGAGCCAGGCCATTGCTCACACCTGTGAATGCGGCTTCCAAGCATGCTTTGCATGCTCAGGACCCACTACCTCTTTACACAANGCCATGCACTCTGGAGATCTAGATAACAATACGTACTTACCAAATGCTGGNTATCTTCTGGGAATTCATCAGACTGCTTTGTATCTAATAACTGATGTAATCTTCATGATAGCACCGTGGCTTAGCCTCTGCTCTTAGGAATCTATATTGACNTTTGTATCCTAAAGAAGCAGCACAGGGCAGTGTGGCTCACTGGGGCCACACAGCTTGACAGTGGCAGAGACTTGTCTCAGACTGCCTTTAGGAAGTTGACTCACGAGCATGGTTGGTTTATCTAATATTATATTCAGCTTGTTATTTGTCTACNACATTGTCCATGCAGAGTCCTGGACCTTAAAGGGATGGCTTATGTTCCACATTTTAGTGGTGGGTGAACAGAGGCTGATTTAAGCCAAGCAGCATGCTTTGGAGTCCCTGAATAGTCAGTCACTGGGAGTAATAGGGCTTTTGCCCAGTGATGTGGGCTGAAGTCTGGGCTCTCACCCTCTGTATAACACTAGTTCTTCATTGGTAATACTTGGCCCTAGCCCTCCCCATAACATGATCCAAGCTGGCCTTCATCACAGGGCTGTGAAGAACTTGTGACAAGTTAAAAACTCACCTCTGGTCCCCATGGTGCAGCAAATATGGCAGGAGGCACCAAGTGGTCAAAGCCCTGGACTTACAATACACACAGAACCTGGACAGCCACTGTGTGAAGTCTCTGTTTCCTGTGAAGATGATTTCCTATGTCCATGTGAAAATGAGAAAAAGAGAATAGGAATTGGAGCCAGTGGGGTGCAGGGGATTGCACCAAGGCATACTCTCAAGTGTTCAGAAGGGAGCAAAGGCCAAAATCGGAAGAGGTGCTGAGCACAAGCGCTCACTCCCCAGGAAAATCCTAACTGGCTGACAGCAGCTGTGGGGTCCCCATCTTCTCCTAATAGAGTCCCATGGTGGCAGCTGGGTAGGTTTTAATCACTATGAGCATGTAACAATGACAGAAATACCCTTCTTCCTGTAAAACCAGGCCAGAAGGGGGAAAAGAAACCACTCTTTCCTATGTAGCAAATGTCCTATGCAGCTGTGGGCTGTACAGGCGAGGGTCCTTTGTGGCTGTGGGCTCTGTAGGAGAGGGTCCTTTGTGGCTGTGTGCTGTATAGGCGAGGGTCCTTTGTGGCTGTGGGCTCTGTAGGCGAGGGTCCTTTGTGGCTGTGGGCTCTGTAGGTGAGGGTCCTTTGTGGCTGTGGGCTCTGTAGGCGAGGGTCCTTTGTGGCTGTGGGCTCTGTAGGCGAGGGTCCAAAGCCACTCGGGCCTGAGCACAATGCTAGGTGGAGCGTCTTGTCCTCTGATTTATCCAGTTCACCATTAGCTGCACACTGGGGTTGGTCGGGGGTGGGGACAGTGACTTAAGTTAGTCTGTGGAAAGGAGACAGATGCGGAGTCTACACACCATTGTCTACTGTGGATCTCAGGAAATGAGGAGATGGAAGCACGAAATGATGGAATCAGAGCTGCCACAGAAGAGGAAAGTGGTTCTGAAGAACAGTTGGGGGGAGCCCCAGCTCTAGCAGAAAAGGGGAGGTGCCAGAGAAGCCTTGAGAACTCAGGTGCCAGTGAGGCAGGGATGACCCTTCAATGGGGGCCTCGGAGGCCACCCCTTCCCTGCCCTGGCAGGTATCTTTCTTTTGTTCCACTCTTTCAGTGTCCAAAGCCAACCAAGAGCTCATGCAAAAGACCCTTTGCCTGAGAGTAGTGCCATGTTCACAGGCACTGACCATCCCTGTGAGGCTGCCTTTCCCTTCTTCCCAGCTGTGTCTGGGCAGCTGCTCTGTAGTGTACTGGGTGAGATCAGGAGTCATTACTGGCTGCCTCCCCAGGGGCAAACTGATAGGAGAACATGCCTGCAAGGGGCAGTTAGGACCTCTTTAGACAATGTAATTAACCTCCTCACATTTCAGCTTGTAGAGCGGATAACACTGTCAAACGCTGTCCAATCTTTCTGGTGTTCAACACGCTTTAATTAAAACAGAAAAGCCTGGGTTGAGCAGAGAGGAGCACCCGGGCCTGTCTTTTCTGATTTGCAGCAGAGTTGACCATTCTCTTCATCTCTGTCCTGAACCGTGTAGAAGCAGTGCGTGTCTGCTGTGAGCACACAGTAGGTATGTTGAGAGCACACAGTAGGTGGCCACTAAACACAGGGCAGAGAAGACACGTATTAGGAAAGCTAAGCAGGTTGTCATTGTGCTTCACAGACTTCTCTCTCCAGAGCAAGTTTGGGAGTTTTCTATTAGAGTCGGGTAGGAGAACAAAATATGGCCCCGCTTCTATTCCCTGTGCTTGCCTGAGCCTTCAGAGAATACAGAATACAAAACAGCAGCAAACAAGTCAGGGTGTTTCTGGGCTGCCTCTCTAGAACTCTGCATTTCTCTTCCTTGAACAGCAGCTGAATTTTTTTCTCCTTTTTTTTTTTGTCTCTAGCAGCCACTTGGGATTTTTATAAACAAACAGAAGGCAGAGAGAAAAGTATTTTACTTCACTGAGGATATGTTGAAAATGACATCTAAGACATTTCTAGAACTATTCTGTACTTAAGTGGTTGGTGTTTTCTCATCTGTCTCTCCACCTTCCCTCTAAAGATGATTGTTTTTCAGGGATACTGACTTTGTGGAATCCTCTTCCCAGAGACTATGTCAGGCCTCATGGCCTTTCATTGACTTCACCTCTAGCTCCTTGCTTTACTAAAACAAATTTCTGAGGTCTCNATTCAGCTGAGAAGTCTTGATTTCCCATTGACTCGAAGTTAAAATTCAAATCATTTTCACAGCAAGTGTGGCATGCTGTCTCTGGCCCTGAAATGATTTCTGAGAAGTCCCCCCGACAGTAGAATATGAGCTTGCTGAGGCCAGGGACCACATCTTTCTGTTCATCCGAGCCTTCAGAAGGCATAGGGTGACAAGTAGAGAAGAGAAACACTGTATATATTTCTGCAGGGGAGTATTTTGAAAGGTATTGACAAACTGGACNGTCATAGCCACATTGCCAGGTGCCATCCACTGTCACTCCCCACCTCAGCCTCACTGAGCTACCTGTTTCTTGTCTTGTCACTCCACGGCCCCTTCTCCATCCAGGGCCTCCACTGGTGTTTCCCTTCAGAGCTGGTGCTTCACATATGTGCACCTTAGGCCTCCTTTCTTCCTCCCTGGCAGCACTGATGCATCGGTTCCTGCTTTTATCTTCCAGTTTCCCATCTTGTAAGATCCATACGGGCATTTCCTATTCCTACAGGCCAAATGAGCAACAGAATTTGACCTTGAGATGACCCAAAACTAGTTGAGTGAGTGGATGTGTTTCATGTCTGTGCTGCTGGTTTTGTTAACTTGACACAAGCTAGAGTCATCAGAGGGGAAGGAGCCTGAGTTGAGAGCCTCCATGAGATCCAGATGTAAGGCGTTCTCTCAAAGAGCGATCAATGGGGGAGAGCCCAGCCCATGGTGGATGGTGTCATACCTGGGCTGGTGGTCCTGGGTTCTATAAGAAAGCAGGCTGAGCAAGCCATGGGAAGCAAGTCAGTAAGCAGCACCCCNCCATTGGTCTCTGCATCAATTCCTGCCTCCAGGTTCCTGCCCTGCTTGAGTTCCTGTCCTGACTTCCTTCAGTGATAGATTATGATGTCAAGTATAAGCCAAATAAACCCTTCCTTCTCCACCTTGCATTTTTGTCATGCTGTTTTGTTGTAGCAGTAGAAACCCTGACAAAGACAATGACAATAACCTATGAGCAGAAATGAATTTGGGGAATGAATTCAGCCTGTGCTCATTTTGTTCCCTGTTACCTTACCTTGGGGTAGACTTCAGCGTAGGAGGGTGTAGAATGACGTCTAGTGTCCTGTTTCTAATGCTGAGCAGCAGATTGTATTGAGTTATAGCAGCTACCAGTTGATTCTGACTTGTCTGGAATGAAGAGATTTCTTTGGAGTGGTTCTCTTATCCTGAGGTATGACTAGTTGGAAATCTCTTTAGCAGATGAAAATCAATTCATGTTGGGTATTTGCGGCTATCTGAATCTTAGCTGCCTTTTTCATTAGAGTACAATTTTTAGGAAGACAGATGTTAAGAATGTCAAAGACATAAAGTAAGACAGCAATATGATATAGGTCCTCAGATNCTGCTGTATATTAGAATCACCTGGGAGCCCTTAAAAATGCCCCTTAAATCATACATTTGGGGGTGACAGCCAGCATCAGTCTACTATAACGACTTCCAGGGGGCTTCAAAGTTCAACAGAATTGGAANCCATTTTGACAGGGGTTCTGAGGGCATATCCCAGGTGTGAGTGGATTTGCCCAATGGACAAAACACTTTTTACAAGATTTCAGGTCATGGAAGAAAGGAGAACACAGGGAAAGAGGAAACCTTGGCTCTTGAGAATACCACCTTAGACCTCCTGCTAATTCTGAGAATACCACCAATGTCACGGTCTAGAGAGTCAATTATTAAGGCAGGGGCAAAGTTGACAGGACTGATGAGAAAGTGTCTGTCTTAGTGTTCTCTTACTGTGAAGAGACCCCATGACNATGACCACTATTATAAAGGAAAGCATTTCCTTGGGGCTTGTATGTAGTTCAGAGGTTTACTCTGTTGATATCNTGGTGGGAAGCATAGCTGCATGCAGGCAGATGTGGTGCTGGAGAAATAGCTTGAAAGTTCTACATCTGGATCCTCAGACAGCAGGAAGAGAGAGCCACTGAGCCCGGCTTGAGCTTTTGAAACCCCAAAGCCCACCCCGCAGTGACACACTTACTTCAACAAGGCCACACCTCTTAGTACCTGTCAAGTAGTGTTACTCNCTAAGGGCCACACATGTAAATATATGAGCCTACGGGGGCTATTCCTGTNCAANTCACCATATTGTTNACCTGTGCATCTNTGAAGGGGTGGAGNGTGGAAATGGAGGTGGGACTCAGGCNGCTACCATTTCTTCATAGTATGGGGAATGGTAAATTGTTGACATAGTCCATTATGTTCTCTTTTGGCTTATTAGGTNATGATCACNCACAATCAGTAATTAAAGGTAGNTGGAATCTTACCACAGACTGCCTTTCTCAACTCTAAGCCCCTTAACTAAGAATAGGCCACACAAAGATAAGTGTGCTCAGGCTTTGATGGCATAGCAGAGATGTCAGGATTTTGCCAAAGCATGGCCATCAGTCCCTTCCCTGCCTCACTATATACAGCTTGGTTTACTCAATCCAGAGAGCAACTGATCTTGCAGGCCATCCTCCTCTGAAAGAACTAGAGCAGAACATATTTGACTGTTTTCTTACCATGTCCTCTTTTCATTGATACAGACAAATTATTTTTTAAAATTTATCATGTTAAAATTGTTTTACTGATGTAAGATTATTTTTTTCCTGTGTTTTCATGTTTGTAGTTAACCTTCTTGGTTTGGAGTTTTCCTTCTAGTACCTTCTGTAGGGCCAGATTTGTTGATAGGATAGATATTGTTTAAATTTGACTTTATCATGGAATGCCTTATTTAATCCATTTATGGTGACTGAAAGTTTTGCTGGGTATAGTAATCTGGGCTGTCATCCATGGTCTCTTAGAGTCTGCAGCACATCTGTCCAGGCCCTTCTGACATTTAGTCTCCTGTGAGAAATTAGATATAATTCTAATAGGTCTACCTTTATATGTTTCTTGGTCTTTTTCCTCTACAGTTTTTAATACTCCTTTTTTGTTCTGTATGTTTAGTGTTTGATTGTTATATGATGAGGGGACTTTTTTTTCTGGTTCAATCTGTTTGGTGTTCTGTAAGCTTCTTGTACCTTTATAGGCATCTCCCTCTTTAGGTTAGGAAATTTTTCTTCTATGATTTTGTTGAAAATATTTTCTGGGCCTTTGAGCTGGTATTCTTCTCTTTCCTCTATTCCTGTTATTCAAAGGTTTGGTCTTTTCATAGTGTCCCGCATTTCCTGGATGTTTTGGGTCAGGAATTTTTTTAGATTTAATATTTTTTGACCANTGTTTCAATTTCTTCTATCATATCTTCAATGCCTGAGATTCTCTCTTCCATTTTTTGTATTCCATTAGTGAAGCTTGCCTCTGAGTTTCTCTTCTCATTCCTGGATTTTTCATTTCCAGGATTCCTCAGTTTGTGTTTTCTTTATTGCTTTTATTTCCATTTTCAGGTCTTGAACAGTTTTGTTTCCTTCAGTTGTTAGTTTTTTCTTGTCTTTCTCTAAGGGATCAAACTGAGGGCTGAAATCAATGAAATAGAAACAAGGAGAACAATACAAAAAAATCAGTGAAACATAGGTTGGTTCTTTGAGAAAGTCAACAAGATAGACAAACCCTTATCCAGACTAACTCAAAGACACAGAGAGAATATCCAAGTTAACAAAATAAGAAATGAAAATGTGGACATAACAACGGGCACCAAGGAAATCCAGAGAATCAAAAGGACATACTTTAAAACCCTATACTCCATTAAACTGGAAAATATAAAAGAAATGGAAAATTTTCTCTATAGATTCCACTTACCAAAGTTACCAAAGATCAGATAAACAATTTTAATAGACCTTTAACCCCCAGTGAAATAGAAGCAGTCATTTAAAGCCCACCCCCNAAAAAGTCCAGGGTCAGATGGTTTTAGTGCAGAACTCACCAGACTTTCAAAGAAGAGAAAATGTCAATACACCTCAAATTATTTCACAAAATAGA
>LZPO01044672.1:3719-19953 GCA_001675575.1 Neotoma lepida
TGCTATGAATATGCATGGCTCGCATTGGATAATAAATAAAGCTGTTTTGGCCTATGGCAAGAAACCTTACAGCCAGGCAGGAAATTCAAGCAGAGATACAGAGAGAAGAGGGGCAGAGTCAAGAGAGATTCCAGCTGCAGCCAAAGGAGCAACAAGATGCCAGCAGACTGGTAACGCCACGGCCACGTGGCAACATATAGATTAACAGCAATGGGTTAATTTAAGATGAAAGAGCTAGCTAGCAAGAAGCTGAAGCCATAGGCCATGCAGTTTGTAATTAATATAAGTCTCTGGGAAATTATTTTATAGACAGCTGCAGGACTGCGGGGCTGGGCGGGACCGAGAAGCTGCCAGTTACAAATGTGGTTTGTCATATTGCTGTTTTAAAAGTAGGTTAAATGCGAATGACTCACTGCAGGGAACATTTTGTAGATGGAGCTGAGTGGACAAAAGAGTATACTGTCGGACACACAGCAGCTCCCAATGCCACTAGGATGAACGAAGAGGTGTTGGAAAGATGGAGGAGGAAGGTGGTTTTTGTTTGTTTGTTTGTTTTGTCTTAAATTAATTTGGGGACAGCAAACCATAGAGGTAAAGGTAGAATATGGAGGGACTNGGAGGTAAGTGGGAATGGGGTGCATGATGTGAAATTCCCAAAGAATCAATAANGAATTATGTTCTTTATTTTTTTATTTAATATTTTTTAATTCATTTTACATANCCATCACAGATCCCCATCTCATCCCTCCTCCTGCTCCCCCTCCAGCCTTTCCTCTGCTGACCTATCCCTCATCCCCTCCTCCAAAACGGTGGGGAGTCAGCAAAGCCTGGTACATTCAATTGAGGCAGGACCAAGCCTCTTCCTCCTGCATCAAGGGTGAGCAAGGCAACCCACCATAGGTAATGGGCTCCAGAAAGCCAGCTCATCCACCACGGATAGATCCTGATCCCACTGCCAGGGGCCCCCCAAACAGACCAAGCTACACAACTGTCTCCGGTATGCAGAGGGCCTAGTTTGGTCCCATGCAGGTTCCACAGCTGTGGGAGAACAATGAAAGAGCTATCTTGATANAGGGAGACATTATGGGTTTAGGGAGANACCTGGTGCTAGGAAAATTCCCAGGAATCCACAAAGATGACCCCATATTAGACNACTAGCAATAGTGGAGAGGGTGNCTGAACTGGCTTATCCCAGTAATAAGATTGGTGAATACCCTGTTATCATAGAGCCTTCATCCAGTAATGGACNGAAGCAGTTGCAGAGATCCACAGCCAACCACCAGGCCAACCTCTGGGAGTCCAGTCGAAGAGAAGGAAGAGGGATTATACGAGCAAGGGGGGTTCAAGATCATGATGGAGAAATCTACAGAGCCAACTGAACCAAGCTCATAGGAACTCAAGAACTCTAGAATTACATTTTTTTTAAAGCAGGATAAATAAACAGGCTGGGTACACAGTCTTAAGTCTTAGGTGACCTCAAGGTGAATTATTAACTCTGNCTGTGAGGTACAACAAAAATTCCAGTCTCTCAGAATGCAAGAGATATTCTTATCATANTGCATTTCCCTGAAGAAGTAAATAATTCACAATTTCCAGAAAATTCCCTAAACTAACAAGATTCACAAGACCGCTCAGACAAGTTATAGAAGCTGTAAATGACTGCTGAAGGAAGGTCCACTCTGACCTGCAGAGAAGCTTGCAATCTACACAGAGCTCCATCCATAGTCACAGCTTTCTGAAATCATCACCATCNTCTGATGGGCTTTTCAGAGATGCAGTTACCTTTGAGTTGTCCTTGTTTCTGTGAGTAACACCTAACCCCTAACTCTNTAATTAACATAAATCAACTCTTTGGTTTACCAAGTTGGGCTTTTGTGCTATCATTACTCTGATGTCTCCTTGGTTTACTATATGGGACCAACAGATGTTTGTGTTGCATCATCCCAGGAAATGTCTCAAACAACAACGCTGTACTCATCATAGTCTATCTTTGGTTGTATCTGAAGTAATATTTCCTCCATCAGTACTGCTATGCATCTTTGATTTCAAATGATGATTTTCTTCATAATTTTCATCATTGGCTGTGTTTCCACGTATTTTAGTTTTTGTAGTGGTCTGAATGCATATTTGTCTTTGATTTTTAAGCCTGGTTTTATAGTATTTCTCCCGTGGTTCTATTGATGGAAACTCCAGCAGCTGTATATCAGCAGTTTGTTATATTTGTTAGTTCTTACTCNTGATATAAAACATCCTTGGATGTTTTTAATTTGAAATAGTAAGCTTATTTTCTTGTACACTCACAGAGAATCGCTGTGTTAGAATTTTTCAGGTACTCAAAAAGGCCAGAGACCCAGGCCCCATTTGTATAATAATAGCAAAGAGTATGGCTTTACAAACCATAAAGATAATTTAAATTGAAACTACAACCTAAAGTAAAACAAGATTNTGTTTTNAATTTCACAGATTCTTGGAAGATTTTTTCCCCCTTGCANTCTAGAGATGAACATGCTTCCTTGAATCTGTCCTGTGCTGCAGAGTATGTTTTTATACCTCTCCTTTCCATGAAGATGTNCTGTTTCTTCAAATATAAGACCAATTCTCATCTTTCCCAGTAGTGAATCCAAAGATGTCAGCTACCTTTGCCTATGCATTGCCCTCTGTGCTTCCCAGTTTAAGACTCACTCTCACCTCACTGCGATATGAATTTCTCACCCCACTTGCTCATGAATTTATACTTTCATTTGTACTCCCTTATTACTCATGGTGCTGGGAGATTTCCTTTTGCTTTTTACTATATGAGCTGTTAATTTTCAAGAATACTTANNTATCTGATCATATTGAAACTAAGTGTTTNCTAGGGGGGAGTATTATTTCATTTCTTGAAATCTTAACTGCTAACACAATGATAGCTATTGTGAAGCTTAGGGGAGGTGTTGGATTGGATCATGAAAGTAGATCCCTCATGAATACATCAGTGCCTTCATTAAAGAAACCCCAAAGACTACCCTTGTCTTTCTTACCATTGGAGGAACACACCAAACCAACATCCTTTATGCACCTGTGAGTAGAACTTTACCACACAGTAAATCTGCTGGCAACTTGATCTAGGTCATGCTAGCTTCTAAAATATAAGAAATGCATTTCTGTTATTTGTTAGTTACCTCTATCTCCAATGTGCTGCAACTCTAGAGTTATAGGACTAAAGTATATTGTTATTTCAGCCTAAATGGCCTAAGATAGTTGATTGTAACTTCTGTTGTTGACCCTAGTGACTCAACCCATAGTCAAGCAATGCTATTTCCACTTAGGGTCCTTTAAGAGATTTGAGGGTATCAGCAGAACTCAGCTGTTATCCAATACATCAGCACTTAGTACTTTCTTCATTTTCAATATGACTTCTTTTTCATTTTGTCNGTGTTATACTCTGTACTTCTTCAGTCTTTTGAAATAAAGTTTTATAGTTCATCATTAAATTTTGTAATATAAATCATCAAAATGTGATGTGAAGAATAAAAACTTCAAATGACACTAGCATCTACCAAATTCCAGGATGTCAATTATGCCACAAATTTGTTACAGGAACGGTCAAAGCAGGAATTATCCCCNAACTTGAAANGCAGCTGAGACAATCCACCCCACTTCCACAGTGAGTAACNTCTCCAAGAATAAGCTGAACAAGGTCNGAAGCCCATTAGCACTGTGGACTAGGAAAAGTTCCTTCATTAGTGCTGGCAGCAGTGGGAACCTGAAGTCTAGAAAGTCAATAATACATTANGTTACTTAAGCTGTAGAAAGAATCCATTGACTCTGTCATTTTAAAGGTTAGCTTCAAGAAGCTTACACCAGGGAGGCAAGAAACTCTTCAGTCCCAAAGAGTTTCCAAGTGAGGCAGAATATTAGCAATGGGGTCCTGTCCTNAATAAAACACATCAGGGNTGGAAGGGAATGGAACACACACAGTAAAGTGAAGAAGTTTGGTGAGAAAGAATGTAAAAGTACTGAGTGAACCAGATGATCATAAAAGAGATCAACAGTAGACACTACTGTGTACACAATTTTCAAAAGTCAGTAAAGACATGTAGCACATCTTAACCTTAGCAGTGTGTTAGAAACAGGGAAACAGGCTGCATCAACTAACAAAGTTCATTACTTAACCATGGCTACCAAAGCCTGAGCATCATCAGCTCTGGTGCTCCTAGCCCACTTCCCTCACACTGCTTGATTCTGATTGAAGGCTATTTTTCTGTGTGACCCTGAGCCACTGGACAATCACTCTGGCAGAGACTCTTCTCCATTTGAACCTCTTCTCTTACCTGAAGTACTTGCTCTAATGTTCAGTTCCTACTTTGGACCACATACATAGCTCCTTTCAAAGACAAATTCAATTTTCCTTTGAACATGGTTTCCTGGCACTTTGGAATTTTTCCTTTCGCAACTTATCACCAAATCATGAAGTAATTATTTTTGCCATCTTTATTTTTCTACTTAACTAATTAATTTATGAGGGCAAAAAGCAGTCTGTGTTCAGTTCTAGGAAAATCACTAGTATTTGATAAACATTTCGTGGGGAATAAATGAAAAGAATGAGAAACAGGGAAAGGTTTTTTTCTAAAAAAATTAAAAAAGAAAAAGAAAATTTAAATAGAATTCATTTTGTAGTGAAAAACTTACTATGCCAATCAATTCTTGATAACTCAAACAATACCAGAAAGCCATAGAGTGGTTTTTCTTAAGGCTAAGTTTTAAGTTGGGTATGGTTACAGACACCTAGAAGTCTGTAATCACAGAACTTGGGAGGTGGAGGCCAGAGGATCAGGTATTTAATGGCTCATAGTGGATTCAGAAGAAAAAAAAAAGCCAAAGCATATTGTTATTTACTACAGAGAAAGAGAAAAGATGAATAAGATTAGTAATGTTTTAACATGAGAATATGTAAGAAAATATACAGTATTTAGGATTAGTAAATTTCAGGAGGGTTTTGAAATTTTAAAACTGTTTAGAATTGTTGTGCAGATAAAAACAAAATAACTTTGTTTTGATGATAATAGTGAGGAGAGAGCTCAGGTGATTCTCCAGGTGCCAGGTGCCACNCCTAATAAGTGGATATTATAAATTAGTTGTTGTATTAGTCAGGGTTCTCTAGAGTAATTATTTAGATAGATAGATAGATAGATAGATAGATAGATAGATAGATAGATGATATACATAGATGGATATAGATAAATACACACATATATACATATATATGCCTGTAGAAATATATATACATACACATATAGATAGATCTACATGTAGATATATATGTATAAATATATAAACATATACATGTATGCATATATATATATATATATATATATGGAGAGAGGGGGTTGGAATTTATTGGAATGACTTACAGGCTGGGGTCCAGATAATCCAATTATGGCTGCCTACAAACAAAAGGTCCAAGAACACAGTAGTTCAATCCAGGAAGCCAGTTGTCTCAGCTGGTCTTCAGTATATACCAGAATTCTTAAGAAGTAGGATCTAATGCCAGTGAAGGAATGGAATTTCCAGCAAGAGCAAGCAGGCAAAGAGAGAGCTTCCTTCTTCCATGTCTTTTGTATAGGCTGTGGATCTTCCTACTTCAAAAGATTTGATTTAAAGTTTTATCATCCTACTTCAAATATCTGAATTAGAAAAGGATCTCCCTACTTCAAATGATTTCATAAGAAAAAAAAGGGCAGAGGTGTGCCCAGTGATTTGAGTTTTAGTTAATTCCAGATGTAGGTTGCCAAGTTGACAACCAAGAATAGTCCTCACAGTTGCTCTATTCTCTCATCTTTCAGGAGCAGATATTTCCTAAAGCAGGCAGCGGGGTTATTTTTGTTTAGTTTCAGCATTGTTTGGTAGAGAAGAAAGTATAAGTCATTTAGGTGACTGTTTAACACAGAAACACAGAACTGTACTTCTCCATGGAGTAGTCAAACCCCTGAATAGGAATTTTCTGAACTTGAGTTCTTGGAGCCTTTGTTTTCAATGTGTTAGCCTTAACTTCAGAAAGGACTCCTCACTCTGGAGAACTGACTGATCCAGCTCTCTTCTGCCATTTGCTGTTTCATTGTGGAGAATTCTTAATGGTCAACATTTTGACATCACCAAGTTCCATGATGACTTGTAGGGTTTATTGGTTTTATCTGCTTTTAGATTTTTTTTTGTTTGTTTTATGAAAGGTATTTGTCAGTTCATTGTATGAGGAAGTGTCTTCATTTGAGCTTTGTGTGGCAGCTGCTAAAGAAATACTGTGAAGTGTTTGATTTTAAGCCAGAAGCCATGAAGCCCAAATCAAACTAAGAGAATAGACTAGAAGATACAGTACCATATTAGGAGACTTAGGTAAATAACTCAGTATTTTGTTTCCTGAAATCCCACCTCCAAAAATAAAGCTTCAAAAAATGACTTTTTTTTTAATTGTTAGCTAACCAGTCATGTTTAAGTTAAACTCTTTAAGCCTTGAAGGTTGCTTTTAAAAGTATAAGCCTTCTTGGGGAAGTTAGAAGTAAAAGACATTTTGTTCTCTGAGAACTTAGTGTTGTTGGCATAGTAGCCCTGTTAAATGAGTCACAAAATAAATATTGAATCCTAAATGTGAATCTGAGTCTTCCCAAATCTCCCCTACAAACTGCCTGTGAGGAATAACAACAGCCACTGTCAGTTAATTCCATGGCCTTCTTTCTTTTAACACAGTTACATTCCTGTCACTCCNGCTTGATATTTAAATTTCTTATACTTTGCAAAAGATAATGTCATCCAAAATATTCTTCTATAGGAAGAAACAAGAGGTTCTGCTAAACAAACATCAATAGCAGCAATTTTCTTTTTATTGTAGCCATCTGTGAGATCACTACAAACAACACTGGACCCAAAGATGTTCTCCATTCTAACCATAAAGAGTTAAAAACAAACAGCATCTTTTCAGAGATATGGGTGTCTGTAAAGATTCACTGTCTGATGCCAGGGCTGTTGTTTTCCTTACTTTAAGAAGGATGCATAATTTAGACCAAGATAATCACCAGTGATGCATACAGCAGATATTAATTTGAAAATTTAATATCTAAAGATTGGAGGACTTGCTTATGAAGCCACAGCTTCTAAATTATATTGAGGCATTGGTAACAAGTGCTCAGAAGCTCCAGCATGCAGAATATTAAAAGATACTTCGTGTCCTCTAATTAAAATCTCAGCAAAATGGAGTCATGACTGCAGATCTGATATTATCTGTGGGTAGGGGGAAAACCAGAAAACAGAGCCCGGAGACAACAGAGACTTGGAACTGTGTCATCCATGGGGTAATGTCTTTCTCCAAAGGGTAGAATATTCCCTGGAAATCAGAGGAAAAACTAATGGTAGTTGCTGGCATTATAAGCAATGGAAATATTGTTGTCTCACACAATTTGGACAAAGTTTTGTTCTGTTTGTTCAGAGTGAAGTGGCAAGTGGGAACAATTGGAAGCTCAGCATAAGCTTCTAAGTGAGCCCTGGATNCTTTTAAAATATTTGGTATTATATTTTTTAAGAAATAATTCCTTTATTTGGTGGTTTTTGGGGAAACATGAAGATTTTAGGAGGTAAGGTCAACAGAACAGGAGTCTCCATTCACTCTGAAGATGACTGAATTAGAACGAGTCAGGAGATTGGCAGACTTCATATGTATAAATCTATCTATGAAGTTGAGGTAAATAGATGCATCATTGCTAATATATCCAGCATCTTAGAGCTGTGGGTTTCTAAAGTAATCGGATATAATCAAGGAAAAGACAGAATTTTTTTGTTTGTTGTTGATAGCTTTCCTGCAAATTGGTGAATGTTGGCTGAAATTTCCCTGAACACTAATGTCTAATGAGATAATATGAAGGCAAANGAGAACAATCATGCCTGTCTTCATTAGCACACCCCTTCTTAATCTTCCTAAGCAGAAGTTATTCCTCTATTGGTTGTACTGTTTCTCAGGACCTAGACAAATGTTGAAGAAAAACCCAGGCAAGGTCATACTCATAATAAGTGAATATAAACCATATTACAGATGAGCTGCCTTCACTTCATTAATCCACTCTATTTTCCCACTCACTGAACAAACATCCTTAGTACCCTCCTCAACAGAAGGTTCTGCAAATCATTCTCAATATCCAGGGGTGGTGTGCAAGATGCTAGTCACATGGCAGGGAAATTCTGGAAGTTTCATCTTCTTAGCCAAGGATGACAGGGAAAGGTATAGAGAAAAGAGCATGGGGTCCTGGGCCTCAGTCTCATCTCTTAATTACCATCTTTGTGATTTGGGGATTATAAAAAGTAACTGATATTCCGTTGCTTCACCTTTAAAAGAAAAGAAAGTATGTCAGAAATAATTTTGTGATCAGTGTAACAAAATGCAATCAGTGGTGGCTAGAGGGATGGCTCAGTGGTTAACTTACTGCTCCTCCACAGGGCTCGTTTGGGTCCCATGTTGGGCAGCTCACACTTACTTCCTTTTCTGGCCTTCTTGGGTACCTGTGCTTGTGGACAGTTACACACACACACACACACGCACACACACACACAATTTTTAATAAATACAATCATTAGAGAATACATAGTGGAATCTATGAAGCTATGGAAAAGATCTAGTATTGCATTAAACACTNGGAATCAAAAAGTCCAGTGCCTGTGTCCACCACAGTTACAGTAATGATGCCAGCACAAGTACGTTTGACTGAGCTGCTGAGTTGTAATTACCTACCTTTAAACCATTTTCTCTCTTGTAGTTATCCTTAATTTGAACCACCCTCAGAATCTTCTGGGGCTAAAGTAGGAGCAAGCTTGTTAAAACACTGATTGCTGGTCCCCACCCACAAAATTAGATTCCTGAGTGTAGAGTTGAGCCTAAGTATCTGCAATGCTAACAACTNCCCAGTGATATTGATGGTGTAGGGCCAAGGGCAATACTTTTGAAATGTCTGTCTGCCCCATGTACTATACTTAAGATGAAGNCCATTCCCTNTGTCTTCTAGGGAGTATCTGAAATGAACCATACTTCAGAGAGTTCCCATTTCCCCACACTATTACACCCCTGCAGTTCTCCCTGAATCCTGTGACACTTAGCAGATCCCTGGTTTTAGAAATCTTTGCATTTGTATTTGCCTTGCCTTCCCAGAGAGACTGGAAAGTTTCTTGAGNCTTTGCCTTTATGAATTTTTGTATCTTTCTTTATCACTAGTGGCACAGGTCTGCTTAGACCAATAAAGCACGCACCTGCTTTATTGCTTCCAACTTCCTTCCACCAAAGTGTCTGTCTCTTGAATGACTTTGAAGACACTCTAGGATTNTGCCCAAAGGAAAACAACAGAAGGCCTTAGGCATCCTTTTTTCTGTCTAGCAAATGTGTCACCATACTGTTGTGCTTCCAAGAGAGCCACACTTCATTGGCCACAGCTGCTTGTTANTGCTTTTCTGTTGCTCCCATCACCTTTCTCCCAGCAGAGATTTTGCCCCCACCCAACTCCTAGTTTCCTTTGCCTAAAGATCCCTACATTAAGTTCAGTTTTTTCCTTAATTTTCATAATAAAAAAGAATAGGCTGTCACAAAATGGGAGATTTGTCTAAAGAGGTATGCCATATGCCTACAGAGTTCCATAATTAAGCCCAATCTTTTCCTTAATTTTTACAGTAATGAAGAATAGGTATAATGAAATGGGACATTTGTCTAAAGGGCTATGCCATATAGAAAGAATTAATGGAAAAGATTAATTCACAATTACAGCTCAAGCCCAGAAGAGACCAGATTGCTGGATTTTTGACTTGACCCTAGGGAGCATCTCTAAGGCGAAGTCCTTCCACTCACTAAAACTAACTCATTTCTTGTTGGTTGGATTCTTAGAGGTTCAGAAGGAAAGCCTATCTCAACCAAGGTATCAGCCCCACCTCCTAAGCATTGGTGTTTCCAATCCATCTCTTCCAGGGCTCTGAAAGTGAAAGATCTCAATTCTTTTTGGGTAAGTCTTGCCTCTACACAAAAGGAATGCTTTGGTTCCACGACTTCATCAATATAATCTGAGTAGCTGAGCATCAAAACAATTCCCAAATGCCTACAATTCCATATTTAAAGCTACCTGCATCTGCAATATAATTCCTGCATTCAAGGCTCAGTCAACATCACAAAACTGGGGGGAAAGGACTAGAAGAACCAGAGAACCAGAAATTCTTTTGTAAGATTATATCTCCTAAAAATCACAGGAAAGCTACTTTCACAATACCTCAAAAATATAGCTGCCTAAACAAGACCCAAATAATGACAACCTCAGTAGATGTGCAACCATGTGAGGGGAGAATCTCACAGGGCTCCACCCCTAGACAAAGGACTACAGGCAACTAATGACTGCTGAGAGAGGAAGAGTTAGTTTCTCCCAGGAATGATCCCTTGAATTGGCTATCCAAGACTAAGTGTTCATCCCTGAAATCATATATAAAACAGCCACACTCTATGGACTCAGCAGCTTGTATTTATATACTTATGCATTTATATATATATGTAACAATAATAATCAAAGCAAAGAGGATTTCAATTTGAGAGAGACTGAGAGGAAGACATGAGAAGAGGTTGGAAAAGGGAACATGGGAGGGAATAGACAGAGGGAAGGGAAGAGAAAGTGGTGTAACTATATTTTAACTAGTTTTTTTTTTAATTTAGAAAAGCAGCTATTCTTTTTTCAGTATCTCTTTATGAAGAATTTTAAAAACCAAAACAAAAATCTTTAGTTCTGTTTTACCCATGGTCACTTTTTTACACACAGTCAAATATTGATAATGTTTTTATGAATAAATTCATACAGATAAATGCATATTAATTTGATCCATTATTATCCATTTATAGATTGTTATGTGTTGGGAAACACATTTAAATAGCTGAAACGGTATTCTTGACTCTCTAGCCTTCCCTCTGTTCCTAATGCTTGAAGGCAAGTTAGGTAGTATCCAGGTACTTTAATAGCAGATCAAATCCTTGAGCCACACAATGGGCCAGCTCTTCATCAGTTTTGCCCCCCTCCTGAATAATTATGTGCTTTGCATCTGCTGATGTTGTTATCCAGGCACCTGCAGTTCCTCGCTTGGAAGACCCTGCCTTAAGCAAAGACCAAAGGATGGAGCCAGCACAGTTTGTCCCTATTGCTTATTTGTTAAGATGAGCTGGTCCATCTGTCCACATGCCACAGACCCCGGGTGGCAAAAAGCAATAAAAGGCAACTACGCTCTGACAGCCCTTTCGGCATAACACTGGCGTGAGCAGAGGTTATTATCTTGTAATGTCACTGTTATTTCCAACAGCCCCCAATGGATCTTCGGACTGTGGCAAGACAAAGAGGCAGACACTGTTAACACGGCCTCTCTATATTTTAAGGGGCAGNGGTAGGCTACACTTCCAGAATGGCTTTTATCATCTATCGATTGGCATATTGACTGCAGTTTGAGGCCTCTTCATCCATTGAAGTAGTCCGTGGTGTATTTACTTAATAAATCTAATCTCAAATTGGTCCAAGACCACAGCAGGGAGAACTTGGCTTATGAGCTTTTTGATACACCAGGGAGAGAAATAGACTAAAGGATGAACATCTGCAGTTCTNCCTTTACCACTAAGTTGCAGTACGACCTTGGACTGATCACTTCTCAAAGCCTCTTTTCTATATCCAACGTCTGGCCCCCAAGTGCTGACAATTCAAGGATTCTTATTCCAATATTTGCAGATTCTGTGAGTTGCAGCATGAACTGCTTGAGAAGGCCCCCAGAATAGCAGCCAAGTAATTGCAATGTATATTCTAACAGCAGCAGCTGTAGTAACAGAGCCAGCCCCTCCCCGGGCTTCCTCTTTAAGGGTGATATGCCAGAATGAGAAACAAAATTACTGCGTCTGTTCAGCAAATTCCTCTTGACAAAATCTTTAAGCGTTGACAAGAGTAATATACTGAAAATTAGTTTAGAAGTGTTTCAAGTTTCAAAAATCAATCAAAATCAAATTAGGTTCTGAAGACGCTTGTCTTTTGAGTTTTAGGAAAAAATAAAGATTCGCTTCAGCAACTCTGGAAAGTGGCTTTGACCCTGAAAGAGGTGACGATCACAGAGAACGTGATCGTCCTTCTTTAAATCTATATCTTGGGCCCTCCCAAGAACTTTAACAAGTATGCCTTTGTCCTATTGTCCCTGGCATTAGTAAATAACTTACCAGTTGACATAGATCTTCTTCCTATTTCTGTTCCTTCCTGCTACCAAAGTCCCCATCCAAGGCTGGAGATATAAGAACATATAAAGGAAAAAGACCTGGTCTTACTTCCATGGGTAGTAACAGGGCCTTGTGGTGGGACAAAGAGTAATGACTGGCCTATGGCTTCCTGCTTTTAACTGCACCTGATTGTCAAATCAGGTGCAAAACAGATCTTTCAGGATAAAGGAAGGTGTGCCTCTGTAGGGTGAATAATGAATTCGAGTTTCTGTGTTTCACCTCACTTTCCTGATCGACCTTACCCCCTTCTGAATGGTTTTTGGGAGATTTAGGAAGGCTTATCATGAATCCTTAAATTATGCAGACAGCTACAGGCAGCTCACAGATGACATCTTGCCTTTCCCCTGCTGTCTGTCAGTGTGCATGTGAAGCTGCCATAGCTAAAAGCCTCTTGAGAGCCTCACAAATCTGGGCCCAGGGTGCCATTCCTCAGTGCTTTTTAGGTCTTTTATAAGAGAAAAAACTCCCTTGTTCTGTGAAAACTGGTCTCTAAGAGTTTATGCNGGGGCCAAGAATTCCTTATTGCATAAATATTTTGCTGAACTATGTTAGNTTCTGATGAGGCTCTTNTAATCATCAGTACTCTGCCAGGGAGCCAAAAGAATCTGTGTTTATGCCTGTGTATGGACTTGGTGCTTCTGGTTGCTNATCTGCTTAGCTGTGACATCATCTTCCTTGAGAATACACACAGCTCATCTTTGGGGATATTAGTATGGGATANCTATAGCCAAAAGTATCTATATATTTAATACAAATGATAGGAAATGGAGTGTGCTTCCTATCTCTTAATAAAACAGCCCTTTCAACTGGTCACATGGGACAAAAGAACAGTCTGTTCAAGAGAATAAACTTCTCTCATTTTTGATAGAAAAAAAAAGGGCCATTTTTCAACGTTAGATTTTTTTTATGTCCAAGTCATAATTACTTTAGGGCTGCTTGAAATAAGCTGACAGGACCTCCATTATATATAATATTTCTTCCTTTATTTTTATTTATTTTTGTTTTAGAACATTCAATTACAGAACAGGAAAATAATTGCAGATGTTTAAAACAAAAACTGGAGTGTTTGTTCATAATTCAGAAGAAACCCTAAGTAGGTAGGGTAAGAGAGTAAAGAAAATACAAGCACTGCCTTCCCAACCTTACTTGTCAAGNCTTCATGGTTAAGGATGTTAAAGTGATCACCTNCGCAACAGAGGGCCTGGCAGTGATGTCTCTAGTCTGGATGTCTGTTGTGTTTTTAGCCACACACCCCTTCCTCCAGTGAATGAATCTGAACAGGACAATATGCTGAGGGTCACTGAGTCCCTCCACAGCAGCCTGGGCTTCCTGATATGTTTCCTATCCAACTGGAGTATCTGCCTCAGGTATCCTGTATGTNTATGCAGGTTCAGAGAATGATTTTGTTTGTGCTCATTATGTAAATTGNTTGTAGATGTCCTCTTCAATGACTTCCCTGTGGACTCTGACAACATTGCAATTTGAGCTCATTGCCATGCTGTTATGAGCAGGTAATGCTTACATATCCATATTTAATATCTATTTNGCAAACCCAAACCACAATCTTTCCATGTCTTCACTTTTCCTTTGGTTTGAGAGCTCTCATCCCTCACCCCACTATGGTGAAATCCTGACTCTATGCTTTATAAAGATCCATTTGCTTTTGTTTTAATGTTTATCTATTTGTGTGTGACATTTCTAAGATTACTTTTCATAGTCAACCATCACTTGTGAAACAAGTCATTGGAGNTATCGTCTGCCCATTTTCTCTACTGTTCCAAAGACATACACGTACCTACCTTCCTACACACACACACACGTGTGCACACACTTGCATAGAGAAACACTCTTACTTCAGATTCTTATCACCAACTTTGGCCTATAATTTCAAATTTCCATATCAGCCTTTCTACCAGATTATTTTTATTTCTTAATATTTGATTAACTTTTCAAGTTACCAACAATTTCCCTTAGGTTTCTAGAGTTCTTGTTTTTGGTATTTATTCCCATAATGGTCAATATGTTGTTTCCTTACTATTCACAATAATTACCTTTCACCCTTCTCATGCACATATCAGGCACTCTAGGCAAATAAAGAAATTTATTTAAGTGTTTTCACTTTTTGCACAGCTAGCTCTGTGCATGTGTACATGTGATATAGTATATATGTGTGCATATGATTTTGTGTGTGTACATGTGTGTGTATGAAGTCAAAGATTGACATCACCTGTCTTCTTTAGTTGCTCTTCACCATTCTTTTGAGACAGCATTACTCATTGAAGCTGTCACTAACTTACTCAGCGAGCCCTAGGGATTCTCCTCCACTCAACCCCCAATGCTAGGGTAATATGCTCATGCCAACATACGTGGCTATAGATAGATAGATAGATAGATAGATGATAGAGATAGATAGATAGATAGATAGATAGATACAGATATAGATATAGATATAGATATAGATATAGATATAGATATAGATATAGATATAGATATAGATATAGATACAGATAGATTGGTGCTGGGGATCTGAACTTAAGCCTCATGTTGATGCAGCAAGTACTTTACCAANCAAGTCATTGCCCATTACTTCACAACTATCTTGAGAACCAAACATCTTCTTCCTTGGACTTAATATGTGTGTTTCTCTCAACAAACACTGGATCCAGGCATATATTGGACTGCTTACATTGGCTATCAGAAATTTTGTGGGTAGGAGCACCAAGGTGGAGAAACTAGTATGTTTCTTCATCCTTCTATTCCAGCCTAGGAAAAAAACTCAGCACATAGTGTATACTCAGTCATTTTCAATTGAAGTAATGGGAGGAAATATATATATATATATATATATACATATATATATACATATATTATATACATGACAATAGTAATAATCATAATAATATCATGCTAAAACTTATCTTCTTCAAAATATGTTCTGGCAGCTTAATAAGTACCACATGGGCATTTGGAAAATTCAAATACAGACAAAGCTAAATTAAAATTCATTCAAAGTCAATACAAAACTACATTTAAATATCATTTCCATATAATTATTTTTCTATGTATATCAGCAATATTTTACTGAACAAATTTTTTATAAGTATATCAGTTTTTTAGCCTCTTCTCTTTATACATTAAATTATATCATAGGAGACACTTTCTTTTTTAATACAGCCTTAATTTTTTATTGAAAAAGCATGCTTTTTAATGGCTGTGGTATATTTTAGTCATTAATGTACATAGATATGCTTAATTTTATTTTTTTCTGAGAGGTTCTGTTTTTATTTAACTTATAAAGATTGTATGAATTAACCAGTTGTGAGAGTCTATAATAACTTTTAGGTGGAGACATTATATCAAAACCTTGAATAGATATGAAAGTATGTAAGTAAATATATAAGTAGAGAGAGACAAAGAGAGGGAGAAGAAAGAGAGAGAAAGGGAGAGAGAGAGAATATACAGAAAGCCAGAAGAATATAAATTTCAAAACATTCTTATTTTTTTAAGTATTTCTTGCATTAATAATGATGAAAGGAAATATTTAGTTCCAATAGATTTTTATACATCAATCATTTAAGGATAAATACATAGGAAATAGGATTAAGTTTTAGGAAATGACAATTGATATCTGGACTCATTTTGACTCATATCTCCTAACACTCAACACATGTCATCTTTCCCATATTACTGTCAAGATGTATTTCCTAACCCTTCATTCTTCTCCATCCACTGAATAATGTGGTAGGTTAGGACAACATTTGTTCTCCAGAGCTATGGTAACAGTTCTTCGTTGGAGTTTTTGGTATCATATCTCATTTTAAGGTAATGATATCCCNCAGTGCTGATTGGGACCAAGAGGTGAGTATCCCCTTAGCGGAACACCCCAGCCTCTCAGTTCTGGGCCCAGGGCCACAGCCCTGTGCCCCCGCACCACCACCCATTGCAGTCCCA
>LZPO01044672.1:36252-57577 GCA_001675575.1 Neotoma lepida
AATTTTGCTTTGTATTTCTGTTTTGTATCTTAAAATATAAAAGATGCTCCTAGTTTGAGAGAAACAAGTAAATGAAATGTTTAAATAAATAAATAAATAAATAAAAAGCTCTACAGCTTCCCATTCATTTCTTGCTTCTCAAATGTAATCACATTTCTTAAAAATCAATACTAGAATTCTTTTCTAATATTTAGCACTATTTTTTTAAAGATTATGTTCCTATTAGGTTATTTGATTTATCAACCTCATGCATGATTTTCTCCATACTCTAGTCTTTTAATTAAGCAAACACAATTAAAATATTAATTTAAACAAAGCATAGATTTTATATTACCATATTTACATAATTGAACATGAAATTTGCTTTTGCTTTGTTGAATATTTGGGTTGTGATTTTACTGGTTAGTAATTGTTTATCTTTCTTTTCAAATCATTTTATCAATTAATAACCTAATAAGCATATAGCAATTATTCTTTGGACCTAATCCATCATTTCAAGGGATGCATAGTTTAAGGTGATTTTGTTCAGTTTTCTAGGTGGTCAATTTTATTGTTGCTGTTTTGTTAACCCATCTGTCAGACCCATCTTGTCCTTTTCTCCCATTCTGAATTGAGTGTGATTCATGTATAATATCCAATGGACCTTCTAGAATTTCTTTCTCATATAGTTCTGGGATTTATAAATAAATAAATATGTCATTAAGTTACACAGCTATGAGACTTTTCTCTGTTGGATGATCCATTTCCTAGATCTCCACTTTTCAGATTTTTCTTTAACATTATAGGAGCATATCCTTCAAGAGCATACAAGGAAGATATGGTAAAGAATCATACAAAAATTCATCATTCATTCACGTTCACTGTGCATCTGTAGGTTATCCTTTCTCTTTAAACTTCCTGTTTGGGGTAGAACTGATGCATTCTTATTGATGTTACTTTTTATAAATGGTCTTCACCATCCAAATTGGATGTTTTAAAAGTCTTCTATTTGCCCTTGGTAAAGATCAAGTCATGGGAAATTGTGATAGTGTTGCTTTTTCACATGGTGGAGTAGTTTGTGTATTTGTTTCTTTCTATTCTGGACACTTACAAGTGAGATCTATGTTCTACTGGAGTGAATGGAATCTTACAGGAATTGATGAACTACCACTTCAGAGTGTGGGGTCTCACGGCAGAGGATGATTCTTACTAAAAATAGTGGAATTTCAATAAAGACCTTGGGAT
The DNA here is from genome assembly GCA_001675575.1 of Neotoma lepida. NCBI lineage: Eukaryota > Metazoa > Chordata > Mammalia > Rodentia > Cricetidae > Neotoma > Neotoma lepida. The sequence goes on from LZPO01044672.1 coordinate 37,477, forward strand.
TTCACCAGNGGATAGAATCAACTTCAAGAGTAGGGGCTCTGTNGGGGATAGGGAGATTTCACTGACGAGGGTGAGGAGAGCTCACTAAAATTGATAGACTCTTACTGGAAATGAGAGTATCTGACTGCAGAGGATGGGATCACACTGGAGAGTATGGGGTTTCATACAAGAAGATGGCATTTCACTGGAGAGGCTAATCTCTCAGTGGAGAGGATGGAATCTCACTAGAAAAGATGAAATATCACTGGAGAATGTCATATATGACACGAGAGAGAAAGGGACCTCACTGGAGGGGTTAGAATTTTAGNAGAGAAGGGGGCTGATGTTGGGAATGCATAAATATCCCATATTTTACAATTTTCTGTNCTTGGAATATCCATTTATCATGGGTTTGAGAGCCATCTTCCCATACCCTGCCATAGCACCGAGCTGACTCACTTACAAGTCACATAATTTGATAAAGTCATTTATTCTGTCTCAGTTTCTTGTGAATAAGATAGATAGAATTAGATATAATTAAGTATAATTTAGTTGCTATAACATCTGGTAGCTTTTAGTGTATTATCCAGGTCACTGGGGTTGCCAAAACTTTAAACAGCTCAATAGTAGNAGAAACTGGTTCTCTTATATGATCAGCCACTTTCTATTGTCCAGGAGCACAAAGTATAGAATTATTTTATAATACTTTTTTAACTTGTAATAAAAATCTTCTCCCAGAATATAAGAATCATACTATCCTCAGACATCTATTGTTATAGTCCTAGAACCAATTGGTTCATTTTCCTTGGCATGTATTTTTATATTTCCATCCCTTTCTTGAATTATCTGACTCTTTCCATTCTTTTTGGGTCTTGTAGATGTATGTTTTCATTACTTCAATATCACTTAAAATATACATTTGAAAAGGAAATGATAAATGTATTCTCTTAGTTGAGTTTCATTTTCTAATTTAATAGCCATGTTGGGCATTTATTGAAGTCAAACCCTTCTTAGGTGTGCTCTGATAGTTTGTGATATAGTTTTTAAAAGTTCTGTTGATGAAATGATAGTATGAGAGAGTAAGAAACCATATATGAACAGATCAAAAATGTGTAAGTGAACAAGATAATATAAGAAAAATAAATGAATTGTTGCCTTCCCAGTGGCTAACAGAATGATGTAGAAATAACATTGAGTTGTCAGAATCTAGTCTTTTATTTATATGTGCTTTTCTATGAAACCCTAAGCATTTAGCTCCCTAATGGATTTGAATCACCTCATTTACACATCAGGTTAGGAAAAATTGAGACTATTAACAGAGGTAGAAATTATCCTTTCAGAACTTATACTCACTTCTGCTTCTTATTCATTATTGTCTTTAAAAATAGCAAGTNTTCTGTGTGTACCAGGCATTTCAGCACTCAGGAAACCGAGTCAGGCAGATCTCTGTAAGTTCAAGGCTAGTATACATAGGGAGGTCCAGTAGAGCCAANTCTATAAAGTGATATGCTTTTTCAAAGAAAGAAGAGAGACACACAGAGAGACAGAGATAGGGAGTAACTAAACANGTGAGACTGCACAGAGGGTAAAGGTGTTTACAACCAAACTTATCTATTTCAGTTCTACCCCAGAATCTATAAATTTCAAGGAGTGAACCCACTTTCACATGTTTTTCTGAATTCCATGGTGGCACAGGGACACACACACACATACACAGAGAGGGAGGGGCGGGGCGGGATTAAATATTAGAGAAATTCTGAATTCTTTTNGAGCACGTGTTCCACAGCTGGACTGCCACAGATGCCATNGAGAAGCTGANGAGTCTCTTGTGTTCTGTAGGATTCTGTAACTATACAAACATCCATTCTATGTCTGTGGGCCATTTTCAGTACCCTAAAGTTCATATAAGGACTGTCGTTGGTAATGTTGATCTTGGAACTTTGTCTTCCTCAAAGTGACCTCTGGTCTTTGGCACTTAAAGGGAACTGCTGATGTGTGTTTCTCTGGGGCTTTGAGACTTCCCAGAATACTGCTCGAAAGTGTAAAGAGGAATGTTTTCTCTGCACACAGGCCTTGTCATTCAGGTAAACCAATTTTCTCTTTGTAAATCAGGACATTTGCAAACGTTTCATTAGCTTTGGCCTAGATAGCTCTGTAACAAATGCATTTTCTGTGTGGTACAGATGATGTATCAACACAAACAGCTCACTAGGCCTCCATTAATTACACAGAGAGGATGAAGGGGCATTTAAAATCAGCCACAGAAAATCCACNGGGGTGTGTTTTCCNGGGAAAGAAGGGCACCCCATTCATATAGAAATAATTCCATAAATTGTCTAGCCTCATTTCTCCACAAACGTGACACTGTATTATTCATACTTTCATTTATTCACCTAGCAGTTATTAAGCACCAGGTGAGGATGCTATAAAATAATAAGAGATAATGAGAACCCTTGTCCTCATGAAACTGACTTGTGAAGGTGACAGTAATAACATTCACAGAGGAGAATATGAGATTGCCATAAGTATCAGAAGTCAGAGCAGATACAGTGTAGAGAATGCTGGCAATATGGTAAAGAGAACACAAGGGGATTTTCCAAGACCAGTGACTTTGGTGCTTACTCCTGAAGGACAAATTGGGAATGCATTATCAAAAAGGCTGAGCACAGGTAGAACGCAAAGCTACAATGCCCTGGACTGAAATATGTGTGCAATATTTGCTGAACAGAAAGAAATCCAGTGGGACAGGAGGATAAGAGTGTAATTGGATGAAGCTGGGAAGCCCAGAGGTCACTCATGCAAGACCTTGTCCATCTGAAAAGTTTGACTTTTTTATTGCAAGGCCGATGATAAGCCTATGGAAGAATTGAAGGGATATAGAAATTAATCAGAACCCCATGCAAAGAACTTCAGATTATGAATTGGCATGTGGAAAGCATTTATTGAATGTTGCCTCTATGTTCTAATAGACCAGCCAACTCTTCTATAAAAGGACAGATGGTAAATATTTCAGGCTTTGTGGGCCACATAGGAGTTTTTGCTGTATTTATACCTTCCCCCTAACTCTTTAAAAATGTAAAACCATCCCAGCTCAAGGACACTGTAGAAAGAGGCAAAAAAAAAAACAACTAATTTGGGCATCCATCTGCACTGTATCTTTCCAACCCCTGACTAGACCATAAATATCAGGACATCGCAGATAATGGCTCTTTTATTCACTAGAGAATTCCCAGTACCCATTGGGATACCAAGTACAAGTAGGAGTTGTATACACATCCATTAATAACTCAACTAAGTATTTTAAATGTTCAATAGGAGATATTAGTGCTATAATAGGGCACTTTCTCATGATCATTGTTGTTATTCTTACTGCTGCTATTCGCATGTTGTGGATAGGAAAATATTAAAATTTTCCCAAGAGCATTCAGCTACTGTTGACAAAGCCAGGACTGAAACCAGATCTGTAAGCTTTCTAACTTCAGGCTCTTCCTTCAGATCATTCTGCCCTTCAAATGACATATAACAACATGTAATATGTGTACAGATCAGATTGCAGAAGAAGAACATGACATAATGTGAGAAACACATCACTCAACATGGGAGGCAGAGAACAGCATCAAGCTCCTTTCCCCTCCTGAGATTATTAAAAATGAAGAGGAATATTTTATTAGTTTACCACTTGAAAAATTCATATATGTTTGATACATTATATCCACGTTAATCCCTCCACACTCACTAACCGTCCTCTAACCCTCACTAGCATCCTCTGCACCTAGTTGCCATGTCACTTTTATGTCATTTGCTTTGTTTTTCTTTTACTTTTGGATCCACTAGATTTAACTTGGGCCAGTACCATGACATTATTGTAAACCTACCCACTAGATCATGTGTAACTAGCCTGTAGCTACATCACAAAAAACAATGAGTCATTTTCCTCAGAAGCTCATGACTACTATTAGCTTCCCTGAGCACAGTGGTGTCCATGATCCTCTCTCTAATCTATGAATGTTTCTGGGCTCAGTTTTGTGCAGACACTAGTGCAGGGAATGATAGCTGCTGTAAGTTCACGAGATTCTTAGGCATGCCTTGCCCATAACACAGCCCTTCATTATCCACCCTACTGTCGTCAGCTCTTACATTCTTCCCATTCTCTTCCTTGATAATCTCTGAGCCTTGAAGAGATTGATATGAGAATCCATCCAAAGCTGACCATCGAGCCATTACTTGTTCTGGCATCTTGAGCTGACTGAGGAATGAGGAAGAAGGACACTAGTGTCTGCAATAATAGGATTGGCTACTTCATTTTGGTAAGATACCGACATCAGTGGAGATATCAGGTCTCATCCTTAGGTTTCCTTTTAGAATGTGAATAGCCTAAGGTATCTTCAGCTTGGGGATTTAGACATAATTTAGACAATCGTATAGGGAATTTTCATCAAAAATTTTTGTGGCTATGTGTAATTCAGTTTTGAAACATAATATAGGAATTTCTAAGAGGCATTATTTTCTGTGATCTTAAAATTGAAGGATGATTAGAGAGACACTATAAAGCAAATGAAAGTTTGGAAATTGAAGTTATGATAAAGAAACAGTGCACAAGGTAAAAGAAAGATAAACAGAAATAACAGAAATAAATGTGTAATGTTTACAAACAAACATATATAATGTTTCATAAACAAAATTCACTGAACCATGACATGATTTTAAACTTCTAAATAATGTGTTTTTATTAAAAACAAGCCTGTAATTTTCCTCAGGAACACCCTGCTTGGTGTAGCTTGATGATATACAATGACATTAAGTCAAATATGAAGGGAAGCTCTTATCACACTCTTTTTTATTCTCTCAGTTTTCAGTGCAGGTGTTGAAAGTAGCTAAGAAATGAAGCACAGAAAATGAAGCAAGGAAACACTCTTTGTATAAAGGTGTAGGACATGCACGGCCTTGTGCCATTTATTGCTATACTGCCTTGTGTGCTTAATCCTCTTCCTAACAAATTCCTAAACACTACACAAAAGTGTCTTGTTGTACCTTTCTATCAACAACATTGCAATGGGACAGGCATCTTGTAGAACATTGTTACTCAAAGTGAAAGACAATCATTATGAGCTTCATAACAAGTACCTTGTANGAGTCTCTTGTGTTCTGTAGGATTCTGTAACTATACAAACATCCATTCTATGTCTGTGGGCCATTTTCAGTACCCTAAAGTTCATATAAGGACTGTCGTTGGTAATGTTGATCTTGGAACTTTGTCTTCCTCAAAGTGACCTCTGGTCTTTGGCACTTAAAGGGAACTGCTGATGTGTGTTTCTCTGGGGCTTTGAGACTTCCCAGAATACTGCTCGAAAGTGTAAAGAGGAATGTTTTCTCTGCACACAGGCCTTGTCATTCAGGTAAACCAATTTTCTCTTTGTAAATCAGGACATTTGCAAACGTTTCATTAGCTTTGGCCTAGATAGCTCTGTAACAAATGCATTTTCTGTGTGGTACAGATGATGTATCAACACAAACAGCTCACTAGGCCTCCATTAATTACACAGAGAGGATGAAGGGGCATTTAAAATCAGCCACAGAAAATCCACNGGGGTGTGTTTTCCNGGGAAAGAAGGGCACCCCATTCATATAGAAATAATTCCATAAATTGTCTAGCCTCATTTCTCCACAAACGTGACACTGTATTATTCATACTTTCATTTATTCACCTAGCAGTTATTAAGCACCAGGTGAGGATGCTATAAAATAATAAGAGATAATGAGAACCCTTGTCCTCATGAAACTGACTTGTGAAGGTGACAGTAATAACATTCACAGAGGAGAATATGAGATTGCCATAAGTATCAGAAGTCAGAGCAGATACAGTGTAGAGAATGCTGGCAATATGGTAAAGAGAACACAAGGGGATTTTCCAAGACCAGTGACTTTGGTGCTTACTCCTGAAGGACAAATTGGGAATGCATTATCAAAAAGGCTGAGCACAGGTAGAACGCAAAGCTACAATGCCCTGGACTGAAATATGTGTGCAATATTTGCTGAACAGAAAGAAATCCAGTGGGACAGGAGGATAAGAGTGTAATTGGATGAAGCTGGGAAGCCCAGAGGTCACTCATGCAAGACCTTGTCCATCTGAAAAGTTTGACTTTTTTATTGCAAGGCCGATGATAAGCCTATGGAAGAATTGAAGGGATATAGAAATTAATCAGAACCCCATGCAAAGAACTTCAGATTATGAATTGGCATGTGGAAAGCATTTATTGAATGTTGCCTCTATGTTCTAATAGACCAGCCAACTCTTCTATAAAAGGACAGATGGTAAATATTTCAGGCTTTGTGGGCCACATAGGAGTTTTTGCTGTATTTATACCTTCCCCCTAACTCTTTAAAAATGTAAAACCATCCCAGCTCAAGGACACTGTAGAAAGAGGCAAAAAAAAAAACAACTAATTTGGGCATCCATCTGCACTGTATCTTTCCAACCCCTGACTAGACCATAAATATCAGGACATCGCAGATAATGGCTCTTTTATTCACTAGAGAATTCCCAGTACCCATTGGGATACCAAGTACAAGTAGGAGTTGTATACACATCCATTAATAACTCAACTAAGTATTTTAAATGTTCAATAGGAGATATTAGTGCTATAATAGGGCACTTTCTCATGATCATTGTTGTTATTCTTACTGCTGCTATTCGCATGTTGTGGATAGGAAAATATTAAAATTTTCCCAAGAGCATTCAGCTACTGTTGACAAAGCCAGGACTGAAACCAGATCTGTAAGCTTTCTAACTTCAGGCTCTTCCTTCAGATCATTCTGCCCTTCAAATGACATATAACAACATGTAATATGTGTACAGATCAGATTGCAGAAGAAGAACATGACATAATGTGAGAAACACATCACTCAACATGGGAGGCAGAGAACAGCATCAAGCTCCTTTCCCCTCCTGAGATTATTAAAAATGAAGAGGAATATTTTATTAGTTTACCACTTGAAAAATTCATATATGTTTGATACATTATATCCACGTTAATCCCTCCACACTCACTAACCGTCCTCTAACCCTCACTAGCATCCTCTGCACCTAGTTGCCATGTCACTTTTATGTCATTTGCTTTGTTTTTCTTTTACTTTTGGATCCACTAGATTTAACTTGGGCCAGTACCATGACATTATTGTAAACCTACCCACTAGATCATGTGTAACTAGCCTGTAGCTACATCACAAAAAACAATGAGTCATTTTCCTCAGAAGCTCATGACTACTATTAGCTTCCCTGAGCACAGTGGTGTCCATGATCCTCTCTCTAATCTATGAATGTTTCTGGGCTCAGTTTTGTGCAGACACTAGTGCAGGGAATGATAGCTGCTGTAAGTTCACGAGATTCTTAGGCATGCCTTGCCCATAACACAGCCCTTCATTATCCACCCTACTGTCGTCAGCTCTTACATTCTTCCCATTCTCTTCCTTGATAATCTCTGAGCCTTGAAGAGATTGATATGAGAATCCATCCAAAGCTGACCATCGAGCCATTACTTGTTCTGGCATCTTGAGCTGACTGAGGAATGAGGAAGAAGGACACTAGTGTCTGCAATAATAGGATTGGCTACTTCATTTTGGTAAGATACCGACATCAGTGGAGATATCAGGTCTCATCCTTAGGTTTCCTTTTAGAATGTGAATAGCCTAAGGTATCTTCAGCTTGGGGATTTAGACATAATTTAGACAATCGTATAGGGAATTTTCATCAAAAATTTTTGTGGCTATGTGTAATTCAGTTTTGAAACATAATATAGGAATTTCTAAGAGGCATTATTTTCTGTGATCTTAAAATTGAAGGATGATTAGAGAGACACTATAAAGCAAATGAAAGTTTGGAAATTGAAGTTATGATAAAGAAACAGTGCACAAGGTAAAAGAAAGATAAACAGAAATAACAGAAATAAATGTGTAATGTTTACAAACAAACATATATAATGTTTCATAAACAAAATTCACTGAACCATGACATGATTTTAAACTTCTAAATAATGTGTTTTTATTAAAAACAAGCCTGTAATTTTCCTCAGGAACACCCTGCTTGGTGTAGCTTGATGATATACAATGACATTAAGTCAAATATGAAGGGAAGCTCTTATCACACTCTTTTTTATTCTCTCAGTTTTCAGTGCAGGTGTTGAAAGTAGCTAAGAAATGAAGCACAGAAAATGAAGCAAGGAAACACTCTTTGTATAAAGGTGTAGGACATGCACGGCCTTGTGCCATTTATTGCTATACTGCCTTGTGTGCTTAATCCTCTTCCTAACAAATTCCTAAACACTACACAAAAGTGTCTTGTTGTACCTTTCTATCAACAACATTGCAATGGGACAGGCATCTTGTAGAACATTGTTACTCAAAGTGAAAGACAATCATTATGAGCTTCATAACAAGTACCTTGTANGAAATGTCAATTCTCAATTCCTTTCTTAATCCTACCATGATAGTTTTTACACTTAAGAAAAACTATGGAGAAATCATAGGCAGATTGAAATCACCAATCACTGCCTTAATCCAATTTTCTCCCCAACCCCAAGAACCTATATATTCTTCAATGTCTTTGAAAGTAGCTGATGGCTATTGTTTTAAAGCAATCTCTATAAAATATAGGAAATCAACATGGGTTAGAAAAGTAGAAGAATAGCAACACAAAGCCCAAATCATACAGATCAAAATAACTTCAAGTTTCACCTTCACCTGTACTTTGATAGGCCCCAGCTTCTCCTTTTTTCAGTTTCTTCAGAGACTGTGTTAGTCACTTCAAGCAGTGTAACAAATGACCCTTACATGTCAGGCTTCGTTTCTACATATCCGTTTGGTGTGATGACTCTCCCTCTGTTATTTTCATTTAGAGACCCACACTGACTGAGCAACCTCAATCTCAGATTTTATTAGTTTAATGGCAAAGAAAAATGAGATATGACAAAGCAGACTCAAAATTTGAAAGCTTCCAATCAATTATGCTTCTGTCACTTTCACTCATGTTTTGCTATTCAAAGTCAGTCTTCAGTCAATAAGATGCATTACTCCTTATATATGGAGGCCCAGCAGAACTCTCCAAAGCACATTGCAATCAACAGTGAACAGAATAATAGTATTCACTTTATGTTATTATTTGAGAACTAAATGTGTTAAGACATGAGGCATCCCTGAGTCTTTGGTCAATAGATGAGTAACACTTCTATCTGAACTTCAATTTCCTTATCTATTAAATGGGGCTAATGATACAAGTACCTAATAAATCTTTGGAATATCTGTGTGACATCTAGTGGACATTTAGTAGAAAAACACTGTAAGTAAGATAGACATGATTGTCTTCATAAATATGACCCAAATTAGAAACTGGCTACTTGTCATAGCAAACTCTGCATTAGAGATGTTAGAAGAGACTGGGATGGTCCTGAATTGCTGCACCCTCTATCTTCTGCATCTGTCAGTATGCTAGCTTGACAAGACTTTCCTTCAGAGACATAGGATGGAAGATGGTCTGTGCTTGCATAGATAAATAACATGGGATGAGCTNATGGGTAAATTATTGGGCTTCTGCTTATGTCTCATAATGATTTAGACTCTAAAACAAGTTGCATGACAAGCTTCTTCCATTTCTCTTCCTCCCTTCTCCATCTACTGTCACCACATTTCTGTCTCTTCCAAAAACTACTGGCCCATACAAACTCTAACTCTAATCAGGAACCGATACACAGGCAAAACTGAGAAAGACAAACATGGAGAATATGAAGACATTTGGACACAAGAAAAAGATGCTATCAACATGAGANTAGGAGGAGATGTTAGAGGGGTTCAGGAGAATGCAGATTGGAGGGTTTAGAGGGAGAAAAGAGAGGAAAGGAGGGTAATATAATTGTATTTCAGCTAAAATATTTTAAAGCAGAGAATTGATTTGATTGTACAGTGAAAAGTCAAACATGGATTTTGTTTGTCTTGTTTCTCAAAGAAATAGACTCATCCAGATTCTGGATTCATTCTGTAGTCCATATAGACCCTATTCATGATTAGAGAGTGGCTCACAAAAACAGAATATGATGCCCAACTGCAAAATCTTGTGAGTTTACAAATGCTTCCATGTGGTATGGTTTTCTTATTCATCTCAATAGCTACTAAGAGCCAATACTAAGGGTCAGCAAAGTTGAATGGTGGTCCTATAAGGGCATCCTTAGAGAGGAGTGGAGGCAGAGCAAATGCATTCTACACTTGTTTTACTTTTTTATGCACACATTCATGGCACATTTATCTTCTCAAAAACTCCATTATATTTTGAAAGTTTTAGAACAACAAAACAGAGAAGGAAGACTCAAGAAAGCATTGACCTCCAAGAAACCCTTAACTCTACTAAATGAGATTTTCTGTTTCCTTGTCCTCTGTGGCTGCCACTACCAAGGTTTCTGGCTTCTAGTGCCTTCCAACAACCATCCTTATCTACAGAGTTGCCAGAAGAACCTCTCCAGTGTAGCTGTAGATGTAAAACTTACTATTTTACCTGTGGAAAAACATTATTTTAAATCAAGACATCTTTCTCATGACCCAAGGTGCTTCTTGAACCGAGCTGCCTTTTCTAACTATGAATCTCTACATTTTTCCTTCTCATATTGGTTTTTTTTTCTGTTTTTGTTTTTTCAAGACAAGGTCTCTCTGCGCAGCCTTGGCTGACCAAAACTTGCTCTGTAGACAAGGTTGACCTCAAACTCACAGAGCTCTGCCTGCCTCTGCCTCCCAAGTGCTGGGATTAAAGACGTGAGCCACCACCTCCCAGCTCTTCTCACATTTTTTGTTCAATCAGATTGAACTGTCTGAAGAACCTAGAACAGCACCAAGCTCTCCATCTCTGTTTTGTAAGTAACATCCCCTCCTATATATGATTCTTCTTCTACTTTTCTACATGTTCACTCATGACACTGGCATCTGAAAGCCATGTAAAGCTGTCACCTAGAACTGCCCCATAATGTGCTCTTCACCAGATCAGATGTCATATACTGACAGCCTCTCACATCGATTCTGAGCCAGTATGTACTACTGTATCAGAGTTATTCCTGTACAATACTTCCTTCCATACACAAAATAGACACACGAGATTAGAAGTTAATTGATTATCGGAACTTACACACACACACACACACACACACACCAGCACAGCATCATTTAGCCTCACAAAAGAAATTTCCCTTACTCAGTGTAGATTATAGAAATGAAAATTACGAAGGTACCTCTGTTCTCAAGTCAACCCCCTGCTTCTAATCATCCAAAGTGCCTTGAATTTAAGGCTCAACGTGATTTATGTGCAACATAGTCTTACAATCTCATCTTCCTCTCTCTCTCCATTTGCTCCATCTCACATATGACAAAGTGGTACACGTAACCTATGAATCGAATCAGTACTTATCCTGTTTATTCATTTCTATATCCTTTAGAGCCTGAATAGTGTTTTTCAGCCCTAGCTGCTTCCTGTCATTCCCAAGGATGTTTTTAAAGTATATGGATGCAGGATTGCAGCCAGTGATCTTTAAATAGAATTGTTTGGATGAGTTAGGAATCAGTATTTTCTTAAGTGCACTAGGTTATTTTAATATGCAGCCAAGATTGATAAATGCTAGCATAGAATAATGCATGCCATAGAATAGTTATTTAATAAACATTTGCTGAAAGAATTAATAAATGAATGAATGAATATTCTGTCTTATGATGTACTTACTAATGTGCTAGCTTTATCAGCTCCAAGCCTCCTGCACACATGGAAATTCAGGCTTGAATCTGCTTCAGAGTGGACATTCTAGTTTANATATCTTTGATTCTTCAATTTCTAGCACATAATAGAAAGTTAGAGTTCATTAAGTGAATATCCAGGATAATGAGCAAGAAGATCTTTACAGATAGAGAAGTATGATGCAAAGGAGGATACAAAGAAATTTTGGGATTCAGGTGGAACTTATTTTGAATTGTAACTCTATTACCTACCAATCCTGTGAATACTGGGCAAGTATGATCATTTGAGAATTGAAATAAATTACCCCTGATTAAGACTGGGCAGGTGAACAGGAAAATAGTATGAAGGCATCTGCACCTACTACATTAAGATACTTAAACAATACCTCTTTCTCTTCTTCCTTCTTTTTCCTTTGGCATAAGTTCATCCGGGCTGGTTTTAGGAACTAATCAGAAAAAAAAAAAAGGAGGAGGGGGATGGACAAAAACTAGCAATGAGTCAGAGGGAAATTAATGATGGTTAGAGAACAGAAAAATAGTCACTATTTGCTTTAGCCAAAGAAACTAAACCTCGGGCTTTGCACAGGGCACCTTTTTCTCTACCCAATTCAGACACATAACTCAGCTATAAATCACTGTCCTTTCTCATAAGCACCAGACAGTAAGTGCCATGAGTGCCAGTGACAACATTTATCACCAGGTAAGCATATTGAGGTAGCGTGGACCAGCTCTTAACCATTTGGAAGAACTCCAAACACTATGCCTTCTGCCTTCTTGGAAGGAAAGGTGGTGACACAGTCCTGCATGTGGAATCTGAAGCAACTGGGCTCTAGTTCAGTTGTTGTGTGTCACAAATGTACTCACCCCTAAAACTCAGANAGGAAATGATAGAATTGCCACTTGATGTCTCTTTCAGCATTTAAAAAACCGGGACCTTGAGGTTGATGAGAAATGTCTGTTATTGTGTTTCAGCAATCAGTGGTATATTCCACTAAGGGTGCAGCTTGTCTAGAGAGCCTATTTGCTCTTACCTTTGTTGATACTGGCAATGAAGTGTGTGTGTGTGTGTGTGTGTGTGTGTGTGTGTGATAGATAAAGACACAAACTAAAGTGGAAATAAATTCATTTGCAAATTTTTTTCTTATTATTTGCCCAAAGGCCCATTTATCTTAATAGCATGAATTTCCATATCACATTTACTTTTAGAGATATTTTACTTTTTCTGATTTGACCAAAAGTTACGAAGGATAAGTGTTTCAAGAGGAAAAATTATCGGAAACTGCCCATTGCTGGTGTTACGTCATCATTTCACCATTAGGGACATGGATAAGCTGCTTTCTCTATGACCCTGGGACAAATTCATACTCTGTCTCTCCCTCTTCCCACCCTATCTTTTTTCTCTCTCTTTCTTTTCTCCCCACATTCCTCTTTCCTTCCTCCCTTCTTCTTCCCTCTATTTTTTTATTTCTTCACTTTTGCATCATTCTCCTAAAAAAGGCCATGGTGCAAATTGTTCAAGCATCAATAAAGTAAAAATGACGCAGCGCCATGGCAATCCTCTATGTTGACAAATTGAAACAGTTAAATCCATAGCCCAAGGGAGAAAACACTTGATCTCTGATGTGTCTTTACTTAAGTTTCTTATCAGCCTGGTATTTCTCATTGTAGTAGTAACATATGGATATGAGAAAAGTGGTCATCCATGTGGTCCAGCTCAATCCAGAAGGCAATTGCCCTGGAGTTTTGAATAAACATCCAAAGTACAATATTTCCCCTTCCTCCTTTTGTGAACATACTTTTTATGGTGCTCTCTCAGACACTGAATGGTTCAATAAAAGATCTGCACAATCAGGAATCCTGGGCTATATTCATTACCACAATTTGTAATACAATTTACTGATGTCAAGAGCTGTGTGTATATAAGTAATACAGATTTAGAAATCTGTATGGTCTCCAAACATCTTTCCAAAGGAATTTAGTTTTTTCTGTCAAAAAGCCTGCAGAAGCCACAAGCTTTGTTGTAGCTGTTTTTACTAGCTCCATTGCAACATGCTATCTCTCATACACCTGGTGTAGCTAGCAAGCTTCTCCATGATAGCTGACTGACTTCTAGTTCATTCCCTAGAGTCTTCTTCCATCCCTCTTTCCTTGTCCACTTCACCCCAGTTATATTTTTACCCTACTCCATAAATGCCCCAACATTGTTACCATGTGAGGATTTTTTAAGCATAATTCTTTATTGATTCTTTGGAAATTTCACATCATACACCCCAATCCTGCTCACTTCCCAGTCCTTTTATATCTGCCTCTCACTCTTGCATTANGCTCCTCAAAATTAATTAACAACAAAATAAAACAAACAAAAGCCCACCTAGCTACTCCATCTTTCCAACACTTCTTCACTCATCCTAGGGGCACTGGCAGCTGCAGTGTGTGTCATGCAGTATACCCCTTTTGTTTAATCAGCCCCACCTGCAAAATGTTCATCGCAATGAATCATTGGTCTGGTTCAAGGCCTCTGGCACAACATCATCACTAGGCCCTCATTGAAACTCCTCTCGGATATCCTGTTGTTGACCGAAGTCATGGAGATCCTGCAGTTATTGTTCTGCAGGACCAGTCCCTTCATGCACTCCAGTAAGTCATAGATGAGGCAGCTGTTAGAGTGGACCAACCTGTTATGAACATTATTTTAACTATGCAAAGATACACTACATTTGTCTCTGCTGNATTTATTTAATTATGAAAAGGTGTGTTGCTGTTTCACCTTCCCTGCCTAAGGCACCTGATTGGTCTAATAAAAAACTGAACAGCCAATAGCTAGNCAGAGAAAAGATAGGTGGGGCTGGGCGGGCAGAGAGAAATAGGAGGAGAAATCTAGAAAGGGGGAAAAAGAAGGAACAAGGAGAATGAGGGAGAAAGAGAAGGACAGGCCCAGGGCCAGAAACCAGGCAGCCCCCAGCTAGTCAGACACTGGAGGAAGCAGAAAAGTAAGACATACAGAAAGAAAGGTAAAAGTCCCAAGGCAATATGTAGATAAAGGGAAACAGGTTAATTTAAGTTAAAGGAGGTGACCAGAAACAAGCCTAAGCTAGGACAAGCATTCATAACTAAGAATAAGTCTCCCTATCATGATTTTGGAGCTGATTGGTCGCCTAAAATAAAGCCTGGTAAACCAACCCAAGGCTCAGGATGTGGGTCTGGGTGGTAACTGAGCTGGTTGGTCTAGGTAATTGGGACTACTTCCTTAGGTGTAGGGCTGAGTCAGCTCTCCTAGGCTCATGCCATCAGGGCCAGCTCTCCCAGTGCTGTGGTGAGGGGTAGGGCCATCTCTCCCAAGTGCTGGGGTCAGCTCCCCCTTGGGGGGCAACACCAGCTCTCCTGCTGCAGTGTCCAGCAATGGGCAGGGCCAGTTATCCCAGGACCAGTGAGGGACAGGGCTGGCTCAGCATGGCCCTCAGATTTCAACATGCACAGTTCCTATGACCTCTTGTGGTAACATAAGCCACNGACATCAGGCCAGATACTGGCTTCTATTGGGCCATGGACTCAAACATGGCCCCTGGCAGTAGCTGAGGCCTGGTCCTATGTGGCTGCGCAGGCCACTTAGTTCGGAATGGCCTCATGTCCAGGCCCTTGGACACCGACATGGCCACAAGCAGTGGCCCAGACCCCTGGCATTGCCTTTTGCATTGACAGTATCAGGAGCCAAGAACATTAACACAGACCTTGGCTGTGGTAAGGCCATGGACCCAGTCATGGCCCTTGGCAGCAGCCCTGGCCCTCAGACACCAATATGGCCATAGGAGGCAGCCTAGACCCCGGGCATCTGTTTGGTCTTTGGAGTCACCACGGGCCACAGACATCATATACCTCAACTCTGATAGAACCACAGGCCAAGACATGGTTGTTTGCAGCAGCCTGGGCTCCGATGTCACTATGTCTCCAGGTGGCAGTTCAGGCCATCCAGATTGGCATGGCCCTGGCGCNATGTGAGGATTTTAAAGCATATTTTTTCAACTGCTATGGAATGTTACTATGTCACAACCACCTCACATAAATAAGCACACACAAAATTTTATTTGCTGCTTCACTATGTGAAGTGATTCTTTGTTTGCTTCATTATTCCTGAGTCTTTGGCATTTAGAAAAGTTCTTGAGCAGAGTTCCACAGCCAAGCAATGAGCTGAGCTCGGTAGTTATGTTGAAGAAAGGGAGGAGGGATTGTACCAGCCAGGGGGTCAAGGTCCTGATGGGGGAACTCACAGAGACTGCTGAGCTGAGTCCCTGGTAGTTCATGGACTCTGCACCAACAGTTAGGGAGCCTGCATGGGACCAACCTAGACCCCCATATGTGTGACAGCTGTGTAGCTTGGTCAGTTTGTAAGGCTCCTAGCAGTGAGATCAGGACTGTCCTTGGTGCTTAGATGGCTCTTTTTCCCNCTATGCTGGATTTCCTTGCCCAGCCTTGATGAAGGGGGAGGAGATTATTCTATGAGCTTTGTTCAAGCCCATGAGAGGCCTGCCTCTTTCTGAATGGAGAAGGAAGAGGAGTGGATGGGGAGGGGTGTAGGTGGAAGGAGGGAGGGTATTGGAGGAGGGAAGGGAGGGGAAACTGTGGTCTGTGGTGGGTATGTAAAATAAATGAAAAGTGTTATTTAAACAAAATAAAAATAAAAATGAAAAGTACTAGATACATAATATGTATTCAGAAAATATTGATTAAATGCACAAANACATTTCTAATTTTTACTTGGAATAAAGGATAATTTGACAATTAGAAAGAAAATTATGCATATATTAATAGCCAGGTAGATGTAGCTGGGAAAGGCAAGACACACTCAGAAGACTAGTCAGCACAGAGGCCAGTGTTGGAAATAAAATCTCCTCCTAACCACCTGGCACTGTCAGAATAATTCTTGTTTTCACAACAGCAAATAATTGCAAATGAAAATAAATAAAACGTTACTGAAATATGAAATTGCAAATGATAATGGCTGGTTGGGTCTCTGCAGCAATCATACCAGAGACATTCACTTGTTTGGTTTTATAGGCAAGTAAAACTGATGATTTATTTTCATAATTAGTTTACTCAGACATTTTTATGCATCTTGGCAGCCAGGTTCACCTAATCTTTTAGTCAGATACAACAATATGGGATCATTGATCCCTAAATTCTTCCAGTGTGGACAGTGATTGAATCTAAAACTTTGAATTCATGATCCCTACTGATTCTGTGGATCAATACAGGCTGGAATCAGTTAAGGAATCAAGGTCCCTCCTTCCTCTTGGGCTGATTATATTTAAGGAGAGTTACTAGATACATAAACACATTTTAACATTCTCATTTTTCTGCCCTCAACTCATCTAATCTTACCACATTAAACTTGACTAGCCCTTATGATCAAGTCAGACAACATCTCAACAGTCTTGAATATCTTTAAAGAGGGTATTGAAATCACAACATTAGACATTATAGTGACAATGTTGGTTATTCATAGGATTTGCTGCCAATCATGGTGGCAGCTGAACTAACAATCTCTCAAGCCGATAGACTTTGGTTTGAATTTTAAGTCCTGTCTCTTCCTGGCCACAGAGCTTTGGACACCTTTCCTACACCAAATCACAGCTTCTTTATTGAGAACTGGGATAGTGACATGCAGATGTATATATACAATGAGTGCCTGGCTTATGGTAGCTATACAGTCATTAGAAAAAGCCAAGAATATTGAGTGAAGAAATATCAGTGACATTAGCAAAGATATTTAAGGTCAGATAAAATCTGTGTAGAATTTACAAAACTAAGCCATTTTGTATGATCTTAGATAAGTCACTAGATCTTCATTAACTTCAATTCATCCTATTTGTGAAATATATTGGTAATATCTAGTGCACTGTCTTGGAAGCTAGCTTTGGTGCTTACAAAGTTTTCTACCTTTAGACTGATTCATGAAAGGTGAGGAACTTATTACAAAAGAATCATCATTCCAATCACCTTCATATTTACNTATCATCTCTACATGCTTTTAGTTTTCTCCTTGATAAAATATCAGAGTGATGAGAGCCCACTCTACAATGGCAGTTTGTCCACTCTGTGATTCATTCCTCCCAGCTGTAACTTTGCTGCTGAGAGCACTGGCCTTCAGCCCAGATTCTCAGCTCTGGGGTTCCCCTCTTCCCCTGTGCTCTCATTAACTACTACTCTTACAATTAAATTCTGCAATGAATGTCGACTACCTGGGCTGAAAGAATTCTAGCTTACCACTCTGAGTATAAATTTCCACCAACAGCCCTTCTGGTTGGATCATAATTCAGGGGCCATTAATCACCTCCCTGGCCTCAAGGGCCCAGCAGAGGCAGAGGAGTTAATAAAGACTTCTTAGAGGAAAGGGGNAAAAAAGCATCNGAGCCAGTGTTGGGAGATGTTTTGATGGTTGTGGACTGCAGATTGCTCAGGAAAACCCTGGGTAGTTAAAGAGCTTGGGGACAGACTTTGTACTGGGCCTACCAGATGTAACGGTGGTTACTGTCATGTATGAAGACATAATTTATGTCTGCACAGTCTATATTAAAAGAGATTTCACAAGTATGTTGTTCACTTCTAGCAATAAATCTCTCTACTTCTAACTATTACAACTAAAATTTTGCTCACAGAGATGTGTGTCCTCTGCTTAAATAAGTTCATTATGATGACGGCTCTAACTTAAGTAAGGTATTAAAGCACTTTGTGGCTTATAAACTGTTTTCAGCTTTTTCCATTTTTAACTGCCAAAGCAGGCACACAGGCCATGCATTGTAATTTTCATTTGGTCAAGGAAGAAACTGAGGCATTAAGTATTATGTACTTTTCCAAAGGCCTCAGAGACATTCAGCAAAATATAAGGGACTCCCAACCATATTTTTGTGTATCCACTGCTTGCTTGGTATATGCTGTACTGTTCAAATTGAAGAATGATTTTCAGGTCTAAGAGTAGTCAAGTACTCACAATGACAAGGGGAGTGTCAAATATTGTTTGTAAAAATTCAGAATCAATACCGTTTTTTCTCAGAGGGGATTTAGCTTCAGCTTTGTCTGAAGACAGAGAAATACCATAAATGCCTTTGATGTCATGTTTTTAATGTTGCTATTATTATTCTGAGCAAAGTCATTGTAAGTTGGAAAAAAAGGAGTGAGGTCTTGGATTTAGCAAATCAGTTTGCTAAAATGTTCTCCTTTTTTTCTTGAAATATAAAACTTTACTTGCTGCAATAGAAGAATATGTAATCCAACCATGCTTCAGAGTGACAAGACTTGAATGGAATAATTCACATGTAGTGACTGTCAAATACGAAAGGGCTAGATCAATGGTGGATAACATTTATTTAGGTGGACTCTGCATTTAGCTCCTTAGAATTCCACACAACCGTATTAGTAAGTATGTTTTGGTCAGATTCTTGTCTCAAATANGATTAAGAAAAAATTAGTTAACAAAGCTNGAACTTCTATATATTACTAGATTTTGGGACACACATGATGCCATTTTTTAGGTTATGTAAGAATTCATATAACAGACAACATCCAAAGATGTAAATATTCTTATATTACAATAATGGTTTCTTGGATTTTGTCACACACACACACACACACACACACACACACACAATTATTCAACAATAGATCCTTTCTCCTCGGATTATGATTGAGTCTATTTTCTATTCTACTAAAGTTGGATTTAGTCGTGGCTTGCCTTGAAAAACTGAATACTGGTCAAGTAAAAACCTGGTGCAAGGGAATCTCCCAGGAATCTACAAGGATGACCCCAGATAAGCCTCCCAGCAATAGTGGATATGTAACCTGAACTGGCCATCTCCTGTGACCAGATTGGTGCCTAGCCCAATTGTCATCAGAGAGGCAATCATCCAGCAACTGATGGAAACAGATGCAGACACACAGCCAAACAGGTGGAGTTCAGGGAATTCTGCAGAAGAGGAGGAGAAAGGATTGTAGGATCCAGAGGGGTCAAGGACACCACAAGAAAACTCACAGAATCAACTAACCTGGGTCACAGGGGGTCACAGAGACTGANCAGACAACCAGGAACCTGTGTGGGACTGACCTAGGCACTCTGCATATATGTTATAGTTGTGTAGCTTGGTCCTCTTGTGGGACTCCTAACAATGGGAACAGTAGCTGTCTCCAACATTTTTTACAGGTTTTTGGGACCCTACTCCTCATACTGGGTTGCTTGCCCAGCCTTAGTACATGGGGAGGTGGTTAGTCTTACTGCAACTTGATATGCTATGTTTTGTTGATACTCATGGGAGACCTCCTTTTTCCTAAACAAAAATGGAGGAGGAATGGATTAGGGGATGGGAAGAAGAGGGAG
>LZPO01044672.1:68961-80355 GCA_001675575.1 Neotoma lepida
GTGTGTGTGTGATATCCTTCCCTCTCTCCCTTCATCCCTCCCTTTCCTGATATATGGAGAAGAGTATAGAGCAGTGCTCTGCCTCTACTTGGCATTCACTAACTTCTCATTAACTGAAACTCTTCAATAATTAGCGGAGTCAATTTTAGTGTATNTCACTGAGTTCTGAGTATGAACTTGGTGCACTGCACCAAAAATACTGAGAAGAGGGAAAAGATCAGTGTGTGGGCTCCATCGTCAACTTGTGTGGGCAGTGCCTGTGTGAGCAACCCCCAGGAGTCCTTTAGTGAAACTACTCACAAAGGAGTCAGCCCTGACAAGAGGCAATGTTTCTCTGGCCTTTCCATTTAACAGGCCCTGTCTGCCTGTTTCCTTCTCTCTAGGGAGCTACTGCTCNAATCCCCAGAGTTCTCCCTCTCCAGACTCTTGCAATCCCATTATCCTTCTGCCTGGAGAGACAAGCTCATGTACCACTGCCAGCACAGAGATTCCTGCAGATGTATTGAATTCACCACCTGGTGACTACAATTAAAATTCTTCTCCTTTGATTTATTTTGGTTAGAGGAAAGAAATCGTTCAAGTTCTTGAAGATGCAGATAAGAGATGATATATGTCCCATCCATTTCCCTGATAGCAACACTTCCTGCAGCTAACACAGATGGAGAAGAAACTTCAATCACACTCACACTTGACTACCTGTAGTGGAGGGAAGATGAGGAGTCCGACAAAGAAAACGGGAGAGGTGAGTCAGCTAGAGGAAGGAGATAATGAGAAACATGCATGAGATTTCTGGGGAAGGGATTTAAGCAAAGAGAGATGTACATCTGCTTGATACATAGAGTTTTCTGTTCTGACTGAGAATATAGCACTGTTTAAAACTCAGTTGAATCGAGTCAGATATCACCTTGATGATGATCTACTCCAGAAATTCATATCAAAGGGTCTGTGAACATATTGCAGTAGTAGAGGATCGAGATGTCTTAGAAATAGAGAAGATATTTGACCTCTACCTCCTGTTTTCAGCTTCTCATCTTTATTAAAGAACGAGTTTAGAAGTAGGGGAAAATAAGGAAAGAGAAGGAAGTTTATTACTGGGAAAATGATCACAACTACAGAGGTAAGTGTTGGATTTGCAAAAGACTGTTGTTTGGCTGGGGTTTGGAACAGCTTGCTCCATGGGAAAGTTTAGTACAAGGAAGGGTTATTCTGAATAGTTTTTATTTATTGTTCTTCCATTTTATCTTTATATGGGATTTTTAAAGTGTGGCATGCTGGTAGATGCATGACGGGAATAGCTTGCAAAACTAATGATATGGAAATGAAATTATAATGAAGCAAAAGGCATTGGTCATCACAGCCAGCCATGTTGGTCCCAGCAGATTAGGAGTCATTCAGTGTCTACTGTTTCTGCAATCTCATAATGTTCTTCTGTAATACAGCTCTGCAATTGTATCAGTCTATATTCNTTGATCAGTTTGCCTCTCCCCNTACNCACACCCCTATGCCTATATAGCCTGTTGCAGGGAGACTTGGAAGGATTCATGAACCTTCAGTCAATAAGAATGGTAAAGTACCTATCTTCCCTCTGTCTCAAAGGAGATATAATCTCTAAGAATTTACAAAATCAACTAACNTANTCAAATTCCTCTGTTTTATAGTTGGGGATATTCAGTTCAGAGATAAAATGTTATCCAAATCCTTGTTCTTTGCTCAATACCATGGTCAAAACTAGACTTCGATGTCTGAACTATATCATATTTGGCCTATTTAATCTGATTGTTAGAGTGCACTTAATGCTAGTGGAAAGCATAATAGTTCACTTTCTATTCAACTCAACATCATGACTGGTCCTGAAGATGGCAAAACATGAATGGCCACTGCCTCCTGAAAAAAGCACAAAAGGAGCCAAGGTTAGCTCAAGCAACTTAATTCTTTTTGTTTTATTTAGGTTAGTATTTATTGGCATGACAGTCTTTGACAATATGTCACTGGATATAAAATATAAAAATGTATACAAGAGATTGTATTATATAATTTTTCTTTCTTTTTTCATTATTTTTTCTCTTTTTTTAAATTAAATTTATTCATTTATTTTACATCCTGACTGCAGTTTCCCCTCCCTCTTCTCCTCCTGTTCCATCCACCCTACTGTCTGCCCCCCCCACCTATACATTTCTCCTNTATTTCTGCTCAGAAAGGGGCAGGCCTCCCATGGGGGTCAGCCAAATATGGCATACCAAGTTGAGGCAAGACTAAGCGTCTCCCCTCATATGAAGTCTTGGTAAGGCAACCAAGTATGACAAATAGGTTCACAAAAGCCTGCCTAAGTGTCAGGGACAGGTCCCGTTTCCACTACTAGGAGTCCCAGAATTATACCAAGCTGTCCCACATATGTAGAGGGCCTAGGTGGGCTCCTTAGCTGTAGGTCCCNTGTCTGTGAGCTCCTATGAGCCCAGGTTAGTTGTCTGTCTGGATTCGCTTGTGATGACCTTTAACCCCCATGGCTCTTATAATCCTTCCTCCCTCTTTTCTACAGGTTTCCCAGAGGTTGGCCCAGTGCTTGGCTGTGAATCTCTGCATCTNTTTCCATCAGTTATTGGACAAAGGCTTTCTGATGACAATTAGGGTAGTCACCAATCTGATTACAGGAGATGGCTCTTAAGGTATACTTAGTAAACCTAAATGGACATGGCTTCAGAGACCTTTATTTTAATCATTCCTTCTGTTAACAGACTCTTGTATCTGAATTCTCCATTTTCAGGGCTGCAAAACCTCTTCTGCTTTACTCTAAAGTTAAAAATAGAACTGAATTATTTGTATCCTTTTTTTACCTCTGGTAGGAAATCGAGAAANGGTCCCCTAATTTAACATGAGTTTACTCCGAGAATGTTGGCAGGGATTAAAGATGTGGCTTAGTGGTAGAGTGTGTGCTTTAGAGGTTCTGGATTCAGTGTCTAGTACCTCCAGAAGAAGAGAGAGCTAGAAAAGGATGGTGGAATAAGACTGGTAGAAAGTATCAGGGGGCAAACAAATAATCATCAGTGCTCTAACATACATCTGGTAGTCTTGTCTTCCCAAGGCTCATTTTTTACCTACCTCTTCCTCATNTGGGAGCAATCCTGGTNTATTCCTAATAATTCTGTTTTGGGAGGAGGGGAAGTAGATGAGGTGTCATTGTAAGTGTGTTCCACTTACACATGCTGTTTGCAACTGATTAGGTTTTCCCTAATACAGTGCCTAAGTGTTTGAAACTTCCCTTAAGCAGTCTTTGCTATCATTGTAAACAGACCTTCACACACCTTCTGTGGTAATAATAAGCACGCTGAAATATACCTGGGGGAATTGTCTGGACCCCCAAACACAGGCCCCCAGGAATAACAACTCTCCTCTCTCTAAATGCAAAATTACACGGAGGCTTTCTCAGCCTTGTTCTCTTGTTTCCTATTTTCTCTCCCTTCTAACACTGGCTGAATTGGTAATCTCCTAACATTCCATGGAGTTCTGATGCCCCCTGCTGCTGGCTACTGACTGCAAGAACTACGGATTTCCCTGATTGCATCTCTCTCTCTCTCTCTCTCTCTCTCTCTCTCTCTCTCTCTCTCTCTCTCTCTTCCTCTCCCATCTGTCTTAGTTCTTCCTTCTCTGATTCTAGTTTCATCATAGATAGCCAGCCTGCCTTTCCTATCTTTTGTGTCTTCTCTCCACACCTTTGACCCTGCACTTTTCTTGTCATCTCTCTCCTACTCCTTTAATTTCATATTGTCACTTTGTTCTTTCTGCCTCTGAGCATATCTCAGTCATTATCTCTAGATTCCTGATTCCNGTATCCTGAAACAACTCATTAGTTTCCATTGCACACTGTCAGACACTCATTGGTAGAATGCTTTCCTTTATAGACAAACAGAAAAAATGTCCATTTCATTGTCCCAAGAAAATGAAATAATGGGGTGGTCAGCCTTACTTCACATCCAAAGTGACCACAACTTTATTCAAAAAGTTCTCCTTAATTGGTAAATAAATCATTTTCCTGGGTTCCAGGAAGTTCCTTCTTTTGGAATGGTCAATGCTACCTGCTTGCTGTGTAATACTGTGCATATAAGCTTTATTTTCTGAGCTACAATGTTTGNCATGTATACTTATTAAGAGGCAGAATTAGAGAGGGAGTGTTAGAGGGNTCTGTGGCATCCTCCAANCCAGAATAGAAAATTATGGCTCTAGAATGTCTTGTAAGGGGGTAGCATTTACCATGTTTGAGTTTCTGAGGCTCTCCATGTAAATTGCCTGCTCAATAGGACCTGCAGATAGATCTATTCTTCTGTTAACAAATACCATTAATATTCTAAGAACCCTACTGCCCTGAGTTTGTTTCTCTGCCAAAGTGAGCTGTTATCATCTTTTGAGATAAAAACCCAAACAGCCTTCCAGAGTGCTTCCCTATCTACCTGCTAAACAGAGGGCCTGTGGTTTCAAATAGTGTGTGTGACCTTCCAATGAAAAATGCTGACTTGAGGGTAGGAAAGANGGGGTGTGGATCTAAGATGCTGGACTTCATTGCACACAGNAGATCACAGCAATGCTTGCCATCATCCTGGTAGGTGCTGTTGTTTGGATGAGTTAACCAAACTGTGAAGAGATTAGNCACATTAGTACATAGTGTGTATCTGGTCCAGAATTTAAACCTGAGTCAAATGCAAAACTCTCAGGTGTGTAAATAAGAAACACAGGTCTGAGGATGAAGCAACTTTCTGCATGGGCTAGATTCTATTCCTGAGACACAAGTTGCACCAGGAGATGAGGGTGGGCTCATCTTCTGGTGTTCTGGGGTCTAAGTTAAAACATGCAAATCTCTGTTCCTCTATTACTCTCTACTCTCCCTAAAGACTTGCCCATTTGTTCCACTCTGATTTACATGAACGCATATGATTCTATGAATCCTGTATCAGTTGGTTTAAAAGCATGACAAGTGTTTGATTTCCCACAATGCTTAGAACCTTGTTGTTTTCTATGTCAAAGGCACTCAGCTTTTGCTTTTGTTTTGTGAAGGCAGAAAGAGTGGGAGGAAACAGCTCAAGCATGGAGCCTGGAGGGAGAGGAAATCATAAAAGAGTAGAAGAAAGGAAGGAAAGGGAGAGAGATTGATATGTCTTTTAGCACATTACAGGACCCATTTAAGACATAACAGAACCTTCATTATTGATTTGCTTTTTGCTTTTAAGTGCTGATGGCTGCGGATGACTAGAAATATGGAAGGATAAGGAAGTAAAAAGTCCACTGAATATCAAATTGGTAGTTAAAATTTCCANTGTCTCATGTTAGGAAACCCAGCACTATGAAGTCAGGACTTGCTTTATAGGGTGATACTCTTGAAAAATACCCATTGCAGGTGCATGATTACTCTGTAAAACAAGGTGCCTCTGCAACTCAAACACACTCTCTTGCCAGCTCCAGAGACACAATTCGGCATGCTGCAGCCCTGATGGTGCTGCTGCCATCATTATGTTTGCTTTCCCTACAGTAAGTCCTCCCCAAGACTGATGCTTGCAATCGATACCAAATGGCGCACACTTAAGTCCATCAATGAAAAGGCTGTTACAATAACAGCAGCTATTTTTATGTGGCTAGTGATTTCTTTGTGGCTCTCCAAACACAAAGATAGGAAATAATAACTGGTCATTTTTCATCAAGACAGACAATACAGGAGGACAATTGGAGCAGAGGCACCTCCTGTGATCTGTGCAGCCAAGGAATGCGCTGGCTAGGGAAAGCAAAGCTGACTCCTGGAGGCTCCGGTGCCTGTGCAGGTGAAGGCTAGTGCAAGGAACTTATAACCAGCCCAATGGCTTTGTGCATACTTCATATATCAACCCCAAAGCATCTTTGAATGGATATGTAACTAGTGACTTTGGTTCCTCCTTATGCATTCATGCTGTATCCATGACTTCTTTCATTGCTGTGGCCTAATAACTCATGAAGAACACCCTCNAAAGGAGGCTTAGTATGGCTCATGGCAGTGTGCCATGGCCACAGGACAGGCTCAAGGTTTGGGCAGAAGTGGGAGGCTGTTTATTCATACCTTGATGAATCAAGAGGCATAAAAGACTGATAATAGAACCAGAACTTAGGTATAGCCCATCCCTGAGCGACCCACTAATGCAGTGGGTCCCCACTTTCTGTAGTCTTCAGAACCTCTCAAAGCAGTGCCACCATCTGGAGACCTAATGTTCAAACACATGAGCTTATGGAGGAGATTTCACACCAAAATCTTAAGGGTAGTTTATACATTCTTTTTTTTTTAATTAAAAAGATCTTCCACTCCTTTTACATACCAACCTCAGATCCCCCTCTCCTACCTCCTCCCACCCCACCAGCTCCCCCCCTCAACCCACCCCCATTCTCACCTCTTCTNAAACAAGNTGTCCCATGGNGAGTCCCCAGAGTCTGGCACTCTCAGCCAAGGCAGGACAAGAACCTCCTCCCTGNGCCAAGACTGTGCCAGGTGTCCCACCTCAGGCACTGGGCTCCAAAAAGTCAGCCCCTGCACCAGGGATGGATTCTTTTACATTGTTTTCTTAATATTTTCACAGTGTAATGTGAATGTATAATTTGAATTAATAAATACACACACAGACTATCAAAACCAGATAATTCCACGAGAAAAAGCTTCTGATATACATTCCATTGCTTTTCCCTAGAGAAATCATAAAGATAAGCAACAATAAAATCCCAAGGCTGCTGAAGACATAGACTGGTCAGCCTCATGACNTCAGTCAAATGCTGCATCTCTTCAAGCCTTTCACTCTTCATCTATTAACATNGATATATTTTTATTTCTTATATAATATATAGAGGTTTTGCTAATTATAAAAATACCAGGTTTCTGTGCCTGCAGAGCCCAAATGTGCAGCCAGACAGGAAGCAACAGTGTGAGGCAAGAGGGAGACTCCTGCTCTTGAAACCATAAATTTATTCAGAACTTCTATCTTCACGAAGTGGTAGGCTGTGGCAGCCCCCATGATTATGTCTTCACAATCAAATGGGTGCATATCTAGGAAGGCAGATGCAGCTCTATGGAGGGGGTGGAAGTCTCTAATTGCAGGATTTACATGAGATGACATTCCCTAGAGGCAGAGAAATAGTCTGCAAAGGAGACATTGCTAGCTATTTCCCCAAACAGAGGAATCTGGAGAAGNGGCTGCTTTGCTTCTGTCCCTCAGGATCTTCGCAAGAGGAGACAAAACCTAACACTGGGCCTATAGACAGAAGATTCACTTATATTCAAGGTCACTTCGCCAAATAGATACTTTCTGTGAGGTACTCTGGGATGAAAATGGAAAAAAAAAATCACAGCATAAAGGAAATGTGAGATGAAAAGCAAGGTGTGTNTAGTGACTGTTGTGTGCCAGGAAGTCTGTCAGACACTATTTAAACTGTCACATGTAATCCTTACAATCAGTTTGTGAGATGATGATTAAATAGGTAATATTGGGCCCCATTCATCAAAAGGCTTCTAGATAACCCACAGGCCTTCAGGCATGCCACGCTAGCCAGTTCTATGCTTGACTTAAATATATCGATCATTTCCCTTCGCATGTCCTTTTCATCTTACCCACTGCATCAATTGCTTCAGAAGGGATTGTTCTACTTCCCACCTCCAGATCTCAAAGATTCTCAAGTTAATAGAGATTCCCAACTCTGTTCTTACAATGCTCTGCAGTAGTGCATGTGCATGTATATGTGTGTGTGCACATGTGTGTGTAATTGTATATTTGCTTCTCTGAATTTCTCATCATACTTTATAATTTGTTACCATTGTTAATCTTATCACGAGGTTTACCCATAGAACTTCATGGTGCTTAAAACAGTGCTCACAGACAAGAACGGCATGCTCAGAAAATGTAGCATTCTGAATATAAAAACTAGATAACATTATGGAAAGAAAAGATAAATGGATGAATAAACAAGCAAATAAGGGATATGTGAATTTATATAACCACGAAACATCAATGTGTGTGATATATCTGTCAATGTGGCAGCAGTAGAAAGTGAAGGGAGTGTGGAAACAAAACCACAAGAATGCAGCAGAAATAATAAAAACAGACAGCCCATAAAGACCAACATCAAAATAACACTGTGTCTGGGGAAAACATGGCTATTTTTAGCTTGCGGTTTCCCAAAAACATCATCAGACTTCTTGCAATAGGTTGCAAATAAAAACAAAAACAAACAACAAAAACCAGCCGTGCTGCTAATTCAAATCTAGTACACCCTTCCTGGCTCATAGAAAAGNTTTACCCCATCCCCCAANTCTGGAAGGAGTAAATGACTACCTGAGCTGATTCTTCTGAACCAATTTGTGGGTTTGTGCAGCTTCCCAGCCAAATTGATTATCAGTTTTTCATAGGATCCTCTACTGTAATGGGAATTCTTATGCCAAAGGAAAGGCTATACTAGCCTTATAAACTACAGGAAGCCTGGCATTTTATGTTTCAAACTAATGTGCCTTGGATATTAAATACCATCCTCCCCTAAAANACTAGCCTCATTTATTAGAAGGCTTGTTCCCAGCTAGTGGTATTATTTTCAGAAGCTTGGGAATCTATGAGAGGTAGAATTGATGTGCAAACAGTAAGTCACTGGAAGTACATCCTTGGTGATGTTGTGTACCCGATTCACTCCTCCCCACTTCTCCTTCCTGCCTGCTCACTGGGAANTAAGTAGCTCTCTTCTGCCATGCATTTTCACTCTAATGATGTTCTGCCTAAATACTCAGGGTCAATCAATCATGGGGTGAAACTTCTGAAACCAGGAGCCAACATGAATTCTTACTCCTTTAAATTGTGCTCATGGATACTTTCACCAAAATGGTGCAAAAAGTAACTGATCCATGATACAACAAGCAATTAGAACACAGTATTAGAGAACATTAGACAGACAGATAACTCAGCATTAGTTATTCTTTCAGAGGACATAGATGAGTTTCTCAGAATCCAAGTGGCTNATCATGACTATCCATCACTCCAGTTTGAGAGGACCCAATGCCTTCTTCTAGAGTTATTTTTAAAATCTTGGCATAGGCAGGACTTTAAAGTCACTACATACATTTTCTCCTGTCACCTTCATGACATCCTCAATGCTGTAGACACAATGATATTTCATACTTTCTTTTTGTTCACTCCTTTCATATGCTTACTGGATTTCTTCTCTGTATCATCCTTTTTCTTTTACCATAAGGACTATTAATTGTCACACATTTCTGATCCTTGTCTCCTATTAGACTTCTAGAATGGTTGTATTTCTTCTTATAATTAGAAGGGATATCATTAATTCTGGCCAATTAAGTAATAAGAGAAGATGGACATAAAGACTCTGATACTGGAAAATCTTTAGTGCCCCCTTAACCCTCCCAAAGAGTGTTCCCTGTATCCCTTGTTATAGCTTCATAAGGTGTTTCTACTAAATAGTTGAGTCACTGCCCTAAAGAAAGAATCAATTCTGTATCTGACAGTCTTCTGAGATGTTAATTCTGAACTTTACTAGTAATTTTGTTAATACACCATGGCCTGTTCTCACCTGGAAAATGTGAATGCTCTTATAGAAGAATTGCAAACTTGCATTTTTGGCTGCTATAGTCTTCCCAAATCTATGCCTATACTTTCCAGAAGCCTTTCCCATTCTCTATATCCTGTGTTCTCTTAAAAGCTCCTTTAGACTGTTTTTCATGACCTAGTAAACAGCTTTAAAAGTACACTTAAAATTCAGCCCCTGATCAATCCTCTTCCCCCACTGACTCAGACCTANTCCTGTTCTCTGCATCACTGTAAGAAACGGGAGGCTATTCAGGTGGCCCATCAGGGTATTTACTTTACCCACAGTACACACCAGGGTACTGGACTTGCAAGTCCTCCACCCAGACACCACAAGCCCACTTACAGAGTGGCTACAGAAAAGAACACTGAAGACCAAAGATCTGTTGCTGATGTAAAGAGTGCCAGAACTTGAAGAAGTCATCTGGCAACAGTAGCTAAGGGCATTTTCTGCTCTTTCAGGGCAATCACACTCAGATGCCAGCCCCCACATGGTGGCTCACAACCATTTACAGCTATAGTTCTAGGCCACCCAATGCACTCTGCTGACCTCTGTACAAGAGATGCAAGTGGTGCAATCATATACATGCAAGCAACACATTCATAAACATAAAATCAAATAAATTTAAAAACATAACGACTAAAAATATCTGCCTATTTAGTGTCACTTAGCCTCTATAGCACAGATGCAAGATGACATTTAGTTTCACACATCAGCTCCAGACCAGTCACTAGCTCATAGAGCATTCTCCTCATCTTTGAACAATCTGACTCCAGGTCGTTCCTCATTGCCTTGCAGTGCTCAATTCTATTGAGGGCTCTGACTGTACAGGCCCTGGACAGAAGAGGTGGGCAGTTCGCTCTTCCTTCCTGTTGACAGGTCTTCCCCAATTGGCTACCATTCCTTTCATTCTAAGCCTTTTCCATTTTAAAATAAAAGAAATTATTCCTCAAGGGAGGAAAAAAAATGATTAAGATCAGATGGCCTACTAACTGTGAGTCCAGCTATCCCTCTATGTATTTTGCCAACTTATTTCAAAAGTATTGAATAAATGTGTGTGTGTGTGTATCAGCCAACATGACATAATTTGAATACAACTCAACTCCTGCTGTGAGAGAGCAATAATTCTAGTAAAATATAAGACATATGGATCATTAAAACTACTACAGTTAGAAGAAGAGGAAGGAATCATATTCATTAAATGCTTTCTAAATGTCAGGCACTGCCAGGTACTTTCTGTGTTATTTAATTTAAGTTTATAGCTGTACCCGAAGGTTGACAATATCATTTTATTTTTTTTTCTGATTTAAACACTGAAACACTATTTCAGTTTATTTGTCTACTGTTGCATAAGATTGGTCAGAAACCCAGCTGGATGAACTGAAGGTTGGACTCAACTGATATTGTCTATCAGAGGTTCCTCTCTTTGGTCTCCCTGTAAGGCTTGGGCTTCAAGTGTCAGCAGGGTTCCTCTGATATGGCATCAGCAGTCATGTAATCTCAGTCTCACTATACTTAGTGTTAGTTAAAACATCTATAATTCAGGCATAGGTAACTTAGACATTAGGTAACATTTCACAATGAGACAGTGAAAGGTCACATTGCAGCAGAAACAATGCCATGGGAGCACAGGTTTCAGTTTTATGCTTGTACATGCTGGAAAAATGTCATGACTTCAGGACACTTGGGCTTCATTAGATTGTGTGTGTGTGTGTGTGTGTGTGTGTGTGTGTGTGTGTGTGTGTGTGCAATTGTGCTATCAAAGAAACTCCAAGGAGGAGGTACCATTAGGAATGAGCTTTAGGAAGG
>LZPO01044672.1:104014-114167 GCA_001675575.1 Neotoma lepida
CCCAGGCTGGCCTGGAACTCACAGAGATCCACCTGCCTCTGCCTCCCGAGTGCTGGGATTAAAGGCATGTGCCACCACCGCCCAGCTGCAACATTTTTTTTAAAGTATAAAAATTTCATCAATTCAAAAGAATAGTAAAACAATGAAACTGCCTATTTTAATCAAGTAGGAGATGGGATAATTTTCTGGTGAAAGTGATATTTAAACTACTGGTAAAATATATATGAATGGATATTATTCAGACAGATAAGTGGAAAGGATTTGGAATATTGAAGAAGTAATGTTACTGGTAGAGGAAAAGATTTACAAATGTCTAGCTTCATGTAAGAGCATAGGTGCATTTATAAATACACATAGGTGTGTAAGGGTATATCATATGTAATA
Organism: Neotoma lepida; assembly: GCA_001675575.1. NCBI lineage: Eukaryota > Metazoa > Chordata > Mammalia > Rodentia > Cricetidae > Neotoma > Neotoma lepida. The sequence goes on from LZPO01044672.1 coordinate 104,399, forward strand.
ATAAAAGGTCTAATATAGTTAGTTGTAACACATTCAGAGAAGGAAATAAAGATGAAAATTGGACACACATACCCAGATTGTCCTGGTGACAGCTCATGCCTGCTGTTAAGAGCTGTTTGTGTGTATATTCCAAATAGGGTAGAGGCTTGAAATCAGCTATAGTGAGAATATTTGCACCAAAAAAAAAAATTGGCAAACACCATACAAAACACTCATTTCCTCCACTAGCTCACCATTGTATGTGACTGTGCTAAGGGAAGCAGTTCTGGCAAGGAAGTAATTTGGAAAGATAATCACTTGAAATTGAGACCGTAGAAGAATTCTTAGAAGAGATGCTATTTGGAGTAATGATAATAATGAGCTAATGTCCCAGTGAAGAGGGTGGAACATTCAAAGTAGAATTAATTAACAGCCAAGGAGTGGTAGGAAAGCACAAAAGATAAACCTTACAGAGGAAATACTGAAAGTAGAATCTGCTTAGTCATTTGAAAAGAGCACCGAGGTACTCAGTATGTCATTATAGTTTGACNTAATAGGTAATTATGATTAAACTAATCCCCAATATATTCCAGATAAAGAATATGCCCATTGATTAGGCAATGCATACTATAAGACACCACGTGAGGATCAGTCTTTCTAATAATAACATAAGCAGGAAGCTTAGTCTTTGACTAATATACTTACTTTTCTATTACTGTGATAAATCACCACAACCAAGCCAACTTATAGAAACAAAGACTTAGTTGGGCCTAGAGTTCCAAAGGGATAACCACCCATAATGTTGGGGAAACATGGCAGTAGGCAAACTAAAGCAGAAGCAGAGAGATCACATCCTCAATGATAAACATCAAACAGAGCAAATTGGAAGTAGGATGAAGCTATGGACTTTCAAAGCCTCATTCTGGGGTGCATTTCCCCCAGCAAGGCTGCACCGCTCCATTATCTCCTCCAAATAATGCCACACACTGGGGAAAAAACAGTAAAATATAAGAGCCCAAAAGGGATGTTTTCATTAAAACAACCACAAATGACATCTGGAGTCTCAAATGAAGAAGAGGAAATGGAAGAGCCAAAATCACTAGGTGACAAGAGGCAAGCATCCACTGTAGATGTAGATCCAGATATGTGAAGAGAGCAGGCAAAGTAATAATAATAACTAATAGAATAATAAGAATAAGAATAAAAAGAAGGAGAAGGAGGAAGAGAAGAAGTAGAAGTAGAAGAAAGAGAAGGAGGAGAAAGAGGAGAAAGACAAGGAAAGGAGAAGAAGAAGAGAAAAGAAGAAGAAGAAGAAGAGGAGGAGGAGGAGGAGGAAGAGGAGGAGGAGGAGGAGGAGGAGGGAGTAGGCCAGGGCTTCATATTTATGGGGGCTGGCATGACTGGATAAATAAAGCGGTAAAGCCATGGAAAGGCAGGATTTTAAAAAGGGAAAGTAGTTTTTTGTGGAGAAGATTGGCGGTTCCAAAAGATAAAGACAGAAAGGTTAATTAGGGTCGTGATGTTAAGTGCCTTAAGTTCTTTGCTAAATGATTTGACTTTATCCTACGGGTACCTTATGGCTATACAGCCTGTCCCATGTGACCAATCTGCTGCTGATTTGTTTTTGTTCAGCAGAGAAGAGGAAGCCTTTGTTCCTAAAGAGTTCAGCAGTACCTCACTTACAGAATCTGTCCTGAAAAAGTGTCAAGGAAAATAGGACTGCAGTCTGCTGAGTCCCCNTCCTTGTGATCTGAAACTGCTTTCCACTTCCAGCCCACCTTTCCTCTGGCCTCAATCCACCCACACATTCATCTACACCTTCAGAGGATTGTTCTATTAGGAAATAATGCCCCAGAAAGTTGGAATACCATTTGGTTTTTCTCAGACTTTTATAATTTTCTGTGTGTTTGAAACTATAGTATTAAAAAGAAAACCAACAAAACAAATACAAGCAAGCAGAGAAACCAAAACATATGCCATTTTCTNAGCCTGACTTACAGAAAAAACCTTTGGAAGTTCGAACAATTGAGAAAGTACATAAGAACCCCATCTCATTCATTCTAAAATGCTATAGGGAATGTACCACTAAAATTTCACTAAAATCATTTGTAAGGAACTTGACCTCAAAACTCCATTTTTTGCAAATGTGTATGTCATTACTATAGAGATATCATACTCACACAACTAGGCAATAGGGACTTGGTTTTTAGATAGAATCACTTGCCTAGCATTTGGTAGGCTCTGGGATCCATCTGCAAACACTACAAAAGAAAAATACAAATAAAAGCAATGGTTAGTTCAATGGACAGATGTTGATACACTAGAATCAGGAACTCTGAGGCTTTGCATATATACTTGGATCCTGTTTCCCTCTGTATAAAGAGGGTGATTAGTATCACATTAGAGGCATTAGGGGATACACCAAAACCTTTTCTTTTTCATGTAAGCAGCAACTCATTTCATGTAAGAAGCAATCCCACACTAAGGGATTTTTTTTTTTNCTTTAATGGTCTCCTTTTATTTCCAAACCCAAATGAAAAGACACATGTCTCACAGTATATGCTTACATCCATTGAATGGACTAGTTGTCCTTCTTATTCACTACAGAAAACCATAATTACTGCCTTCTTCCACAGAGACATTTCTCTCACTTGAAAGGTGGGTGGCAAATGAAAAAATAGAGAAAGCATCTCAGAAGAGTCCATTTTGCCAGACATCAACATGGAGCTGGGAATTGCCCTGTTCTGGAAGCTTTTCTGGTGGCCACAGTGGGTTCTGCTTTGGTCAACTTCCTGATTTATATGGTGGAGATGTTAGAGTGCTTAGAGTCTCCTTTCCAGTTATATCTAGAAAAGATATTGCTATTCATCTTTTAACTCCATCTGAAGATCTTAGAGGGCACTCATGCTTCATACCAATGTACTGAATTTATAGNAACAATAAGCTAGAAGAAGGGAAGATGGCCCTTTTGAAGAGCTGGGAATGCATCATTCCCTCATGTATCCCTCCCTGATTCATAAACATGGTCAGCTGATACAATGCTGATGGGAATAAGAGAGGGAAAGTCTTGTAAAGATTGGGATTCATGTAGGGAGAAGAATCCAAGATCTCCTTACCTAGGTTAGCCTCCCTCATCCCACAGCTCTAAACTGTACCTTACTTCTTGCATCAAAATAAGCATATGTGGCTGATAAATGTGCTGCACATTACTCTTGAGCATGTTGGCACAGTTGGCTAACACTCTGTTCTGCAGTAAAAGGGTAATCTAATATGTTGCTGACCATTTTGCTGTGTCTTGATATCTTTAGTTTCCATATGAAGGGGGTTTGATTGAATCCTTGACAGCTTACATAGGAAGGAGTGGCCATGTCCAGAGAGAGGAAATGGATCGGGTTCATGATCAGTTTCATCTAGAAAGACCCCTTATCTATTAGATATTCTAAGAGAAATTCTCCTGAACAGAAGAGAACTTCTTCAAGAAGAGTAAATAAAAAGATAATACCTTTTAAATTACCATAGAAATCAATAGCAATAAAGGAGGAGTTTAGGACATGCCTCTGTTGGCTATCCAGTAGTATCTGAGCTTAGATCAAATACAAGTATGCATCAAACAAGAGTCTGAGAGGAAGGAAAAAAGGAAGAAAGGGAGGAAGNGAGGGATGGAGGGAGGGTGAGGATGGATAAACGGGTGGGTGAGTGGATGCATTAAANACGGGGTGGAGAGGCATTGAGGTAAGATATTACTGACCTAAATAGAGATGCTGCATTTATCTGTGCCTTCACATGTTTCCACTGCTACCCTATAAAAATTGCTCATCATTTCCTTGCATGTCATAGTTAAGTGGCAGAAGTCCAAATCACCAACAGTTTCATTTTGCACTGAAGGGTTCTTCAATGAAGCCCCTTGTTCCAGATTTTATGTCGTGAGGGTATTCAGGTCTCTGATTCACTACAAGGCATGNCACTTGTCAGAGATAGTATCTGGTTGGGCCAAACCTACCATTCCCTTTAGGAATGAGTAGCAGCAACTTGAATACTAGTGGTTCCACTGCACCATATCATGCCAGAACTTATGCACTGACACATATTCTCCATATTCCCAAGATGAATCTGAAAGACAGACTTCTCCTTTGGTGGTGGTGGTGGTGGTGGTGGTGGTGATGGTGTGTCTGTGTGTGTGTGTGTATAGTGTGCATGCACCATGGGACAATCTTGAATATTGTTCATTTTGTTGTTTGAGACAGGGTCTCTGATTGGAACTTGCTGAGTAGTCTAGGTTGGCTGGCCAGAGAACCAGAGTGATCTGTCTCTAATTNCCCACTGCTAGAATTATAAGCTTCCCACTATGCCTGGCAAATTTTATATGGGTTTTGNGATCTAAATTCTTCCTGTTTTCCNGAGTGTATCACNAGCACTTTATAAATAGGGGTATCTCCTAAAACAAGTACTTCTCTTTTATTTATGTTTTGAAAACTGGATTCTCAGCAACTATTGATCTTGTCCAAACTTACCNCATTGATGAGGAACATTGTTGAGATTGGAATTCATGTCTTGGTTTNACTCCCAACCCAACTTATCGTCCACTACTCAAAGCTGGTATAGCCTATATACAGCCCTAGACAGTTACGTGACTCCTGTTTTCTCTCCTTCTGCTTCTCAGAGTTTGGACAGATTTTACACCATTGTATTCAGAATTTTCCAGCCTATTTTTTTTCTCTTATTATTCAAATAGTCTCTTTTGTCCAATTAAAAACTAATAATGGAACAAATATATTGCTGAATTTTAAAACGCATGGGTAACTGTGTGAAGGGGAAATTAAGGAAATGAGTGAGTGGAGTTCAGGTGGCACAACAGAAAAACACTGAAATACAGCTGCATCAGTGAGGCAACAATTGAGACCAGGGCCTGCCACTGGCTGGAGAGAATCAACAGGTGTTGATATTTCTAAAGAGAAGGAAGGGGAGAAGTTTCACAGAAATATTTGAAGGCTGAGGACACAAGTCTGTGCATTGCAGTATGGGAGGAGAAGTGGAGAGATCACAGCTGGGTTGCGGCTTATACCTATTTGATAGATATATTATACACAGCAAAATTTTCACCTTGCATCCTTCGAGGTGCATTTGGCACAGGACTAGCTACAGGCTTAGCTCCAAACTATGTTGTCAGGACTAGGATGCCGNTGAAGGGAGAACCATGGGTCCCAGGAAGATCAAGGCACATGCTTTTATGCCTCAATTAAAGTTTTGCTTGTAAGGCTTGCAAACACAATTTAACCTTTCTCTGCTGGGCTGGGCTAGACACAAAGACAGGCACTGGGTCTTTTGGAACATAGCTCCCTTGAGCTTCTCATAATTAACAGTGCTCTCCTGCTAAAGGAGGAATGGTTTGAGTATATAACACGGTCTTCATGCAAGAATGGAAACTGTAGTATTCACAGTGTGTAGCATGGGCTGTCTGCCCAAGACTGCCTGTCACAGCCTGATAAGGCTTCAAGACACAAATGTTTGAGGAAAGGAATTAAGAGATAATGTTCAAACCAGGAAGAGAGATGAAAAGGAGGAGGAGAAGGAGGGTAGCAATTTACCTTGTGCTGTAGTGGAAAGAATGTCCACTTANAGTAAGAAAACCTATATTTTGNTCTGTTCTGAATCTGTCACTTTCTGTGTTTCCTTTGAACTCCACGAGAGANCTCTAAACTTTTTGGTAGGAATCAGAAGACATGACACCCTTTAAAGACTGCTACAAAGATTCTATATTCCCTTTCTGGGAAATTTTACTCCAGTCTACTTTTTCAGGTTCCTAGTGATGCACTGNTAACTTTCCCATGGAAACCTGAGTNCATCACCATCTATCCACTCAAGCAGAACACTTGCATTTACTTTCTACCTCAGTATGGGTTGCTGAATGACTTTGGATGCCCCACANGTGGAACTGTGCCTCTGAAACAGAAGTTTGGTGTCCCCTAGGACAGGGTGCCACAGAACCAGTTAAACTGAAGAAATACAGATTAAAAAATATTCAGATGATTTTGTTGAAAAAAAGAGGGAGGGACAACATAAAGGAGCCATGGGAGAAAAGAACACTGGAGATCTGTTAGCTGTTATATACTTGACCTTGGGGCCACAAGAATGACAGGCTTAGTGCACTTAGCATGATGCCCTCCAGGCCCCTTATGTTGAAAATAGCAAGATCCTAGGGGAAGGTATCATACAGCATAGTAGAAACTGACCAAGAAAGTAATATAATTCTGTGTTCTTACAACATGATAATAATAACAGGAGCTTCAGCTAGTAGTGCATGCATATCTATGATCCCAGCACTCAGAGACAGNAGGATGAAATGTTCAAGACCATCCTCAGATCCATAGCAAGTGCAAGGCCAGCCTGGGCTACAGGAGACTCTGGCTCTGAAAAAAAACAGTAAAATAATACTAATAATAATATTAATAAACAATAATAAGTGTGGATATAAAGAGGACACTTTGGGAAACGATGGAGAAGTTTCTGACCTCCACAGTATTGATGGCTTTATCCACAAACTGAAGTTTGTATGACCTTTCAGTTATAGCTCCGTGAACTAAGGCGTGTGTAGGAACCAGAGAAAGTACAAATAAGTACACAAGTACCAAGGTTGGCCTTCTGGTGGTGTGGTGAGAAGACAGATAGGCTTCCATGTTCTCAACACCTTCACCACTTTAACTGGTTTGCAGAATCTTCAAGAAAGTCTGCCTGATTGCACAGTCCATTTTGTCCCCAATGATTCTTTCTACCTCCTTTCCTGAGGCTCTGGAATACTGCCTGCTCATTCAATGAGGAGACAAGAGACCTGCAGAGGGGAGCAGGCCAAGAACAGCAGCAACTCCTCCCTCCTCATAGCAATCAGGTTCCTCAACCTCCAAGAGGGTTTGAGTCATCTGATTTAATGTTCTCTGTATCTGAGTGTTCATCCTCTGCTGTATCTGATCCCTAAGTAAAATGGCATCATGGACTTTGAGGGTGAGGGGAAACAAAGAAAAAAAAACATATATATATATATAGCTCATTCATCCCAATGGCCTGGCGAACTCTGGGAATCCAGTGCCTGTGGTAAATAAGGCTGACAGCCAGCTCTCCTGCCAGTCTGTGCCCATCCTTTATTGTCTCTTGAGCACAGGCAGACAGTGAGGTCCTGGAAGAGGTGCCTAGAGAATCCTGCCTGCAAAGCTGAGTTGCATCCTAGCTCAGGAGAGTCAGGGAATCCATCCCTTCAAAGTGCCATTTTAAAAGCTGTCAATGACTTAAAAGGCAACTCAGAAGTGTTTGTGGGCTCATAGGCTGCCCTGTGGTCTCCAATAGAGCAGGGTCCCCGCAAAGAGGAGTGCAGTATGAGGCCTGGCAATGGGACCTGNCCCTGGGCAGCCCAGGAACCACCACCCCAGTACAGACTCTGGCCATGGTGACCACAGGATGTCCCAGTACTCTTTAAAGTTGTGCATCTGAAGCCCTTGGGCTTGCCTGATCCATGCAAGGGAAGGAAAGCAAAACAAAACAAAAAACGCCAGAGTCAGGGGATTGGGGAAAGAAGAAAGAAGGAAAAAAAAATAAAACAAACAAACAAACAAAAAAACCCAAACCTTTCAAGGGCACAATAAATAAAACTCAAACCTCAGAACTGAGAGGTTCTGTACCTCTACACCTTCCTCAGTGCATTCTAACTACAGTCTGANTACAGCAAGAGCTGATTCCAAGAAAGATGGATATCCTGGGCTTAGCAGGAGCTGAGGTAAAACAAACCAGGGAAATAAGAAGCTAGTGACCGACTGTGGCAGCTTCTCAGAGGAAATCACAACTCTTCTTCAGGAGTCTTGAAAATTGACAAGTGTGACATTTATTCAAACCCAAGATGGCCCTCCTGAACATGCTCCTCCCCCAGCTTCACCAAGGAATCTACCAAATAGATCGCATTTGACTTCACAGATGGGAAGACCAACTTCCAAAGAGGCCAGGNGACATACTCAAGCCAACACAGCTTCTATTGCTGGAGATTAGCTTTAAAGACAATCTGTGTNTTTTAAAACATGCCACTTGGCTATGAAATCTTAAGCNGATTGACAGGTGAAATGAACAAAAGATGGAAGCTGACCAAGTCAGGATTTAATCTAGGACTGTAAAAGATGGAGGCCTCCAGTGGTTTAGCTTGAACTGTCTAGGGGGCCCCCAGGCAATGGGATCAGGATCCATCCCTGGTGCATGAGCTGGTTTTTTGGAGGCCAGTGCCTATGGTGGGACACCTGGCGCAGCCTTGGTGCAGGGAGGAGGGTCTTGGACCTGCCTCAACTGAATGTACCAGGCTCTGGGGACTTTCCATGGGAGACCTTGATTTGGAGGAGGTGGGAATGGGGGAGTTCAGTTGAGGGGGAAGGCTGGGGGGCGGGAGGAGGAAGGAGAGGGGTTCTGTGGTTGGTATGTAAAATAAACAGAAAATCTTTAAGATGGGGGCCTCAACAAAGATCCACAGACCACTATGCAAATACCATTACTCTAGTAAATAAACAAGGTCATTACCTATTTATCCACACAACACAGGAATAGCATTTTTCAAATACAGAGAATATGCAATGCCCTTGAAAAAATGTTCTAAGGAATAAGAGAAGGTGGGTCCCAGGATTCCAGGAATCCAGAATATAGCAAAGAAACAGTGTAAATAGTCATCTGTGTGGCAGAGACAAAAAGGAGAGGGAAGGCTGGAAGCCAGTCAGTAGTTGTAGACAAGCTAAAGTTGTAATGATGTGCAAATAATGCCCAGTGTTTACCAAAGAGAGATGAACAGTGACCAATGTCACTGATAGTCTGGTGCTATCACTTTCTTATTGTGCAACCTTTGGCACATTGATTAACCACTGAGCTTATCNGAACCACATTCAAGAATGAAAGTAAAGTTGGAGAGATAGNTCAGCAGTTAAAAACAAGTGCTTCTCTTTATCGGAGAAGCAGAGTTCAAGTCTCAACATTCACATTAGGTGATTCACAACTCTCTGTAACTCGAACTCCAAGGGATCCAATGTTTCTGTCCTCTGTGGGCACTTGCACATGTGTGCACATAATCACACACATAGATAGAAAATTTAAAAATATAATAATGCATTTTAACATTATTGTGCAGGTAAAAATAAATAAATGAAAATGTATTTATTACTTACCATGTTTTTGAGTGATGAGTAAATATCTTAGTTTGTTATATTCTCATTGTGATCATTTGGCATTTTTTATTCAGTCTTCTGAGGGTGCCATAAAGAAACCAAGGCAAAAAAAGTTTGTGTGGCCTGCTAGAATCTGTCCATCTAGTAAACAAAGATGCAGGTCAGTCCATTCAGGCTCACTGTCTTTATACATCTGTACAGTGTCACCTACAGTGTCATTGATTAGAAGTTCTGTGATTGTAGAGAATTGGAATGTTGCAAATGGCCAGCCAAAATTATCTTCCACTGTCTTTAGTCACCTTAACAGCTATTTATCACCTGTCTTGTTATCTGCCCCTAGCATCCTTGTGACTAACAGAACTTTTGGAATATATTAATACTTATTAGCAGACCACTAACTTCTACCAGCCTAGAAGCTATGAATGTCATCAGATTGTAGCTGAGAGTGTAGCAGAGACATCAATGCTATGTAATCTAACCCCTGTGACCCCACCAATGGGTTTAGTAAATGATCTATGACTACCTTTTGTTCTGTGCATACAAAAAGTTCATGCAAAATACTTTCACAATGAGATATATTATTCCAGGACACCTAACCCCTCTTCCTTGTC